>JASFCY010000067.1:0-22357 GCA_036940585.1 Cyathus olla
CTGAGATAATTGGAATAATTTAAGATATTCAGAATCATTTGAAATGAAGTTATATGGCTTCTGAGATATTTCAAATTCGAATTCAAACTATCTCAAATATTCTGAGATGATTAGAATTATTCCAAAGTATTTTAAAATACTTTGGAAGCACTAAAATTGGTATAAATATCTATGAATACTTGGAAAAGTAATAATAAGACAAAAATCCACTAAATTTTAAGTGGGGTATAAAAAAATTTAAGGGATTCCAGCAGGAAACCCATCCACCAATTCAATATGACTGTACAAGATCTGTGGACCTGTAGAAAACCTAGATGGATAACTCAGCATTATTCTGACAATGGCTATATATTGAATAGTAAGTACCTAGATAGGTAACTAGGTAACTGTAAGTACAAGATATTAAATAGTACAGAATACACAAGAGACTCATTTCAGCATTGCTCCAACAATAACTGGGGTATGCAAGTAAAACTACAGCATATACATACTATGCAATGAGCCCAATCGGTTCGGGCTACAAGTACACTATAAAAGATAAGAGACAGCATAATTGCTGCAAAATGCAGCAGTACAACAGAGAAAGTACAAAGCAGTTAGTATAAGATAAGATATGGAACATATGAAACATATATCTACAATAGCTACAAGGAATTGTGGAATAAAACCACAGGGATGGTGGCGGCTTGAGCGGTGAGACTAGGACACAATTATAAAGTGCGCGTTGGCGCGCGCTTGGATAATCCAACAGGACCCCCTTGCGTTAGAGCATTGGGAGGCTATTTATGCGTATTTGATCTATATCTTATCTTATCTTATCTGAACATCACATGATTGCTAAAATTGCTCCGCTGTGCCGCGTCGGATGCAAAATTTGGTTGTACGAGTCTTTCATTCGCCGCCATCCCCACTCCCAACACCAATAATGTCCGCCATACGAAAAGAAGCTGCCGAGGACACGACTTCTATCCAGCCAGCCACCGCGTCCAGTAGTCTGCTCCCCGCAAAGTCATGGCAGCACTTTGTCGCAGGAGGGTACGCATCCACGTCTGCTCTGTTTTCTGTTTTCATGTGCTGATTCCAACCAGGCTTGGAGGAATGTGCGGTGCAATCGTCACCTCCCCCTTCGACGTCGTCAAAACCCGCCTTCAGTCCTCTCTCTTCAAAAACCACGTCCCCTCCCACTCCCCCATAGCCATCGCATCCACTGGAGCTGTCGTTGGCGCACGGCCACCCTCATCAGGCGGCCTGCTCTACAACTTCGTCGAGACGGGCTACATTCTCCGGTACGCCCACCTCGCTCCCCTTATTTCATCCCTACTAACCCTCTCACAGCGATATCTACACCAAAGAATCTCCCCGCGCACTCTTCAAGGGCCTCGGCCCCACTCTCGTAGGCGTCATCCCCGCCCGCTCCATCAACTTTTTCACCTACGGCACCTCAAAACACGTCCTCACGCGCCTCAACGACAACCGCGAGACGCCCCTTGTCCACCTGGGGAGTGCAGCCATAGCCGGCGTCGCAACCGGCACCGCAACCAACCCCATTTGGGTCGTCAAAACTCGCCTTCAGCTTGAGCAGAGTCAAGGGCGCGGTACAGGGAGCTGGGGGACCATCACAAAAATATGGCGGAAGGAGGGTGTTAGAGGCTTTTACAAGGGCCTCAGTGCCAGTTATCTCGGTGTTACAGAAGGCACTATCCAGTGGGTCCTTTATGAGCATCTCAAGAAGCTCAGTGGGGCTGGCAAGGAAAAGGGTGGCGTTGAAGAGTGGTTGGGTATGTTGGGAAGTGCAGGGACAGCTAAATGCGTCGCCAGTTTGATCACATATCCTCATGAGGTGCGTCTACATCTTTCTCTCCCCTTCTCCCTCCCACTCACTCTCGTATTTCTAGGTCATTCGAACCCGCCTCCGTCAACCTGTCCAACCGAATGGCCTACCAAAATACACCGGGCTCTTACAAACCCTGCGTTTGGTCATTGCCGAAGAGGGCGCCAGATCCCTCTACGGAGGCCTCAGTGCCCATCTCATGCGTGTCGTCCCCAACGCCGCCGTCATGTACTCGATTTATGAGGGTGTCATTCGCTGGGGCAGAGCAAAAGAATTGGCCGAAAGAGCAGAGAAAGACAGTTAAAGTGTGTGTGATTAGGTCCATTCTTTTTCTTTTTTCTTTCGTTCACTTGCTTTCGCTTTTTCGATACCCACCTTCTCTTATAGTACATTATTTCTAATCATACACGCACATAAAACCTCCCTCCCATGCCATTAGCATCCCACCTCTGCACACACTTGTATCATATACACAGCCCGAAATGTCTACGCACTCCTATGTTACTTAGATTATGTAGAGTATAGGGTTTTCTCGGCTTATTTTCGACATTGATATATACTAATGATTGGCTTATAGTTTATTGAGGCACTTGGCACCTATTCTTCTACTTCCTCTTGGGTAGGCTAATTTCGAAACCCGAACCGACAGGTACACTAATAGGCAGCATCGTAATGGGGCCCGAGCCTTCCCATCCCGGAAGAGGCTTGCGCTTCCTGTCCTCGACACGGGCAAAGAAATCAGGTTTCAAAATTCCCTTTTCGTTGCCTTCCGTCAGCACAACTCCATTGCTCGACAAGAAAAACCTCAGTCCTGCATCCAGAGCCTTCTGTACATTAACAAAGACCAGTATTCGCGACTGCTTCCGCATACCTAGTGCTTAGTTGAACATGAGAATGAAGATGAAGGAAAACAACCATACCGCTAATAACATTGTCCCCGGTGACACCCTGAGCAAGATGAATATAGTTCCTTGTCATCTTAGAAAGTCCCTGCTGCTCTGCAAAAGTGCAAAAATAACGACACCAACAAGATACGAAAGCATCTCACCAATGAGCTTCCATGCATCCCTTGTAGTCCCATGAACAGCTATACCAATCAAGATATCAAGTATAACATGAACAGGCTTCAAGTCGTTTCACTGCCTGTCAAAAACTCAGCACAGGTCAAAATGAAAGTAGCCTTATGATGAATCGAAACTTGATAGAATGTTCTTGTAGCCTTGATCTACCACTCCCCTGCCTTGGGATCATTCTCAAACCTCAAATCATACCGCTGCTTGGCGTCAGTCTTAACCATCTCTTCCAGTCGCTCAAGTGTTAAACCTATAGCCTTGAACTTGGGTGAATCCAACTAAAACTATCTTTAATCAGCCACGCACTCCATAAAAGCAAGGATAAGAACGACATACGAAATCTAAAACCCCCACATAACCATCACTACGCATTGCAAGTCCGTCACTCTTAGCTCCGTGTCGAACTTGCCAGCGCCCTTCTCTTGCTTGGTATTTTCACCACCCTTCTGACTCTTCTTCTCCTTTGGCTTATCCCCACCAGTAGGTGCCTCCACGATGACAGGTTTGGACAGTTCCATCTTCCAGTAAATCTCTATGTCTCTTAAGTTCAGTAATTCGTATCGCTTCTTAGTGAGTTTGTTCCAGGAAAGCAGACGACAAGTGAATTGAAGTTAGCAAGTCAAGTAGTTTACCTGCGACATGAATATGTAACGAACAAGAGCAAAACAAGAGTATGTCTGGCCACTTTTGCTGTCTATAATTATTCAAAAGACCTATTGTCGGCGTTAATGGGAATGCGCGATCACATGATTCAAGTTGAACTAGCTTCAATTAATTTCCAGTTCAACTCGAGTCTTATACTCTCCAGGTCTCTCCCTTCATCTTGCTGTGGTTCTTGTCCTCGCGCGCTGCCCTCCACACCACCCTCAAAGCATAAAGCATACCTTTTTATTGTTCTTTAGCGTATAGATAAAAATAACTGGTTAGTCAATTAAATGCAGTGAAGCATACACTTAACATTAACATTTCATCTAGTTCTTGATTTCGCCATGGCCACAGTAGGCTCAGTAACGAAGCAAATCGCTGCTCTTGAAATAACAAACAAGAAACCAACTGCAAGCTCCACTTCACGTTCGTTACATAGCAAGCAGCCCAGCCAAGGCAACGTCGGCAAGCTGCTCACCAAGTTCGGGGCACCAAACTCGTTCTCAAGTGCTCCCAATAAGCCCCCAAATCCTTCCTCTCTGCGAAACCCCACCCCTCTTTCCAGACAACCATCGCAAGCGTCAACGACTACTATTAAGAAACATGCCACCCAGTCCTCAATAGACATTGGGAGCTACGACGGTGGACTCGAGATTGAAAATGAGAAGCGAGGGGAACGTGTCTTCGGTGAGGCAGCTGAAGACCTTGCGCTTGATTCAAGTGTTTCACGGTACGTAAATCAAACATATACGCTATATGCGATATATCCCTAATGGCTAATACGCCTACAGGATGTATCCTACCCGCGAATGGAGTTTACACGAGTTCGACATGGGCCGTCCACTCGGTAAAGGAAAATTCGGCCGCGTCTACATGGTGCGAACAAAGAGCGAGCCTAAATATATCCTTGCCCTCAAGACCCTATACAAGTCAGAAATAGTCCAGTCGAAAGTTGAAAAGCAAATCCGACGTGAGATTGAGATCCAGCAGAACCTCCGACACCCAAACATCCTCCGGCTATACGGGTACTTCCACGACGAAAAGCGTATCTTTCTCATGCTTGAGTTTGCAGGAAAGGGCGAGCTCTATAAACAGCTTTCCAAGTACGGCTGCTTCAGCGAGAAGAGGAGCAGCCGATACATTGACCAAATGGCAGATGCACTAGTGTACCTCCATTCGAAACACGTTATCCATCGCGACATCAAGCCAGAAAATCTCTTACTCGGTATTAACGGCGAGCTCAAGATTGGTGACTTTGGCTGGAGCGTACACGCCCCGGGAAACAGGCGTATGACCCTCTGCGGCACACTGGATTATCTTCCCCCTGAAATGGTTGAAGGCAAGGAGCACTCCGAGAAGGTCGATTATTGGGCACTCGGTGTGTTAACTTACGAATTCATGATCGGGAATCCACCTTTTGAGGACCGTGGCAGCGTCAGCAGTACGTACCCCAGCTCGCAGTACCAGCTCACAGTTCATTGATCGTTCCTCCTTCAGACACCTATCGCAGGATTGCCAAAGTCGACCTCAAATTCCCAGCCACCATCTCAGCCGAGGCAAAGGATTTGATTTCTAAGGTATGTTCTTATATGCTATCTACCTTTAACCCCGCCTGATGTTGATTTTCTATTCAGCTCTTACGATACGAACCGGAGAACCGTTTACCTCTTACGGAAGTCTTGAAACACCCTTGGATAGTCAAACATCGATCCAAGAGCACTGTTCGGGATAGCGCAACATGACCATGATCATGTAGCATAGATGTTTGGTGCACATATATTCACATTCCTTGTTTGTCATGGACATGTTGTATATTTATGTATTTAACTGATTTTTAACTAATCGACGTCGCTATGTAGCCGTTTACATAATGTCCTCTGCATTATTCTCGAACATGGCTTCCACCAAATTTCCGTCCCATTCTGCGCGATCTACATGTCTATAGAGAAGTTGTACAGACCTGAAAAGTCTTAACCGCTCGGACTGGCATTTCCTGGCAACAGAAATAGCCATTATAGCTTCGCCTTCATCTTTCTCATGCCCTTAGCCTTATCCCGAAGTAGTCGACGCAGGAGCTTGCCACTTGGCGATGTTGGAATCACAGAAACGAACTCCACACCGCCCTTCAGTTGCTTATATGCTACCTTATTATCTGTGACATGCTATTACAAATGTGTATCAGCACAAGACGTCCTCATAAGACATGAGACATCCTTACCTTCATAATGGAGGCTTTGATAGCGTCCACTGTTGTAGGATCCGCATTGATGCGCCTCTCAGCATCGGGAGTTAAGACTACAAATGCCATCGGCACTTCTCCGCCTAGAAATGTACATATGAGCGATGGCTGAAACAAAGCTATAAAAAAATTAAGCATACTGTAATCGTCAGGTATACCAACAACGCATGCATTTGAAACATCAGGATGTTCCAAAATACAACCCTCTAGCTCTGCTGGAGCTACTTGAAAGCCTTTAACCTTCATAACCATAATATAGTCTCAGTCAGTGTTCAACTGCTATTTATACAAAGTCTCGCACTTTCATAATCTCCTGGAATAGCTTTCAGTATATTGTCTCTCTCAAAAAAGTAGGCCTGACCTTTATACGATCAAGAACCCAAATCTCCCCATCTACGTCAATTCTGACTTCATCACCGGTCTTTATCCACCTGAAAACGAATACATACTAAAGAATGACACATTATAAACCGGACTCACCCATCACCAAGGAATGTTTCGCGGGTACTAGACAATTAGTTGTAGCTGTCAACATTTATCTACTCCTGCACTCCAACACTCACGCCTGTTCATTGTCCGCATACCCCAGCGCCGCGGAAGGACATTTCACAATCAATTCACCAACTTCATTAAGACCAGCGAATGAGCCATCTAATTTCATCACCCGCGCTACACAACCTGGAATAAGCTGACCAGAGCCTTTAAATGCCTTCAGAGTTATATTCGGATATATACAAATCTTGCCATGCTCACTTCCTGATATGCCCCGCTTTTGTTTAATAGGCCACATTGTTGTTACAGTGCAGGTTTCCGTCATGCCTGCAAAGAGAAGTTACAGCCAATTCGACATTTTGTGACATGTCCAACTCACCATACGATTGACCAATGTGTGCGTCAGGGAACATTTCGAATAGTTGCTGATTGAGCTCATAGGACAGTGGCGCAGCTCCACACATTATCATTCGAACGTGTGGACGCAGATTGTAGTTATTCACGGCTGGATGCTATATATAGTATCATCGATTAGGCAATTTAGTGGGCGGGGTGGTTTTCCATATATACCTTGCAGAGAAGTACAACGTGGGGAGGAACAAGCCTAACATAAGCATCAACACTGCCCTTAGTACTATCCTCGAATTGAATGAACATACAATAGATGGGAAACTCGATAGCGAACAATACTTTTCAGCATTTCAACAAAATTGAATTTCGGTACCACTACCACCGACATCTTTAGGCAAAGTTATTAAATCTCCTTTATCACAACAAGGTATGAAACCTACTCCGTTAAATAAAATAAAGTGAAGCTGTGCGTAGGATAACGAATAAGTCTTTGTATAAACTTATTAGTCATAGTAAACCCTCACGTTCACAACGAGACCATAGATATCTAGAAGGCAGTTAGTACTAGAAGTGCGGCGCGTAGATTCAAACTTCGAGCTCACGATAAAATGGAAGTACTGTAGTAAAAGAGCGGTTTATTATGTGTAACGATAACTTTATATTAAAAAACGGACCTCCAATCGCAGTATCTCCAGGTCGGAATCGCCTATCTTCCCAAGGACAGTAATCCTCATTGATCTTATTGTGAGTAGCCAATTGGATGATATTAGCAATGGGGGCAATATGTGGAATTGCAACAGCCTGATAACCTTCGTTACATCTTAAGAGAGTATATAGTATAGTACTGTACACACCTTCGGTCTTCCAGTAGTGCCAGAAGAAAAGTTGAGGAAGGCTACCTTAGATTTACCTTCTCCTGGCTCGAGCCTGAGTTCATCGAATGCCTGAGGACTCTTGCATCCAACTTCAATAAGGTCATTGACTGTTGTACGAAAGCTTTTATTCTCGGGTCTGTCACAGACATCAAAGAGGATAACTCGGTCATGTGAGAAACCACCATCGGAACACGCAGAAAGAGCGGTTTGTAAAGAGTCAGGATGCGCTATAACAAGTGTTGCTTTCGTTGCTTGAAGTTGATAAAGTAGTTCACTTTTCGAGAACTCTGGGTTTGCCCCGCTATAGATTCACTGTTAGCTAAAGTCTCACATGAAAGAATTCAGTATTCCCGATCGTACGATATAGTTCCTCCAAGCCGGTGGGTAGCCCATATAGCAGTAGGATAATCTATTAGAAAGCCAGTAATTCGAAGCCATCCTCAGCTAGTATCCAGTTGTGACAACTAACCAACGTGGTTGCGGCTAAAGATAAGAACTATGTAACAAAAACTTTAGAAGCTGCGGTACAAGAATGGAACGCTAGTACTTACCAACATCGCTATCCTCTGAGAGTCGTGACTTAGCTCAAATGGGCTATCAAAGCTTTCTTCTAAACACGTACTAAGGCCGTACTTCAGATGTAACCCGTTCGCTAGGGCAGAAACGCGCGCGCGGACCTGCAAATGGCGTTGAATTGGCTTTGGTTTGAATCTGCTCCTCATTGTGAGTCTCAAACTGTAACCGTACCTCGTTTTCCATTATCTTCCGCCCAGTACCATCTTCGATGAACCATGGAATAACCCCTTCACGCTGCGGTCTAGAAGGATGTTGATAATCAAATATGAACTGAGGTACTGTGAGATTATCTGGGATATGAGGAAGCGGCCCAACAGGTGAATATATATCCATGGTGGGTCGCAGAAGCTATGCAGTGGATAAAAAGATACAAGCAGCAAGAGAGTAAACTTCAGTTGAATGGATAGACTCTAGGTTGACCGTCGTAGTCAAAACTGACACGCTAACAGTAACAACTGACCTGGAATAGTACCGGCAAAGACTTCAGCCATGCGCCTGACCATGAGAAAAAGGGCTCAGGGAACAATGTTACTAGTCTATGTTTGTGAAGACAGGCAGGATTGTATGAATGTTCATTGTTATTATGTTAATGCAACTTCAAATGAACGGTCAAGTGATCTCAGACCGTACACGTGAACCCCCGTTCAAACTCCCCTGCTCATTTTCCCCACGTAAATTCGCAAAGTTTTTATTGTTAAGAGCCCCCTGAACTTTTAGGGTTCCATTAATATACCATTATGAAGCTTCTATCTATCCTTTGCTCACTGCTATTCTATTCTGACTACAATCTTGGCCGTACTACCTCCTGGCACTTGGTCAATTCTCTTGCCTTGTCGCGTAAAATTCGCCTGAGCAACTTTCCACTTCCATTTTTCTGAGAGTTACCTCAGTCCAGCCGCATTCAGCACTGTATGGTGAAATAACTCACCGGTATAGCATCGGTAATGTATACTCCACCTGTCAAATGCTTATAACGAGCCTTTCGATCTGCGACATGCTGAATAAAAGAAATTAGAAAGAATACATATGGAGGTAGGCAGTTATTAAGAACCTGTACTATACTTTCAGTGATCATATCCACTGCTCTTGGGTTCCGCGAAACTCTGGCGGCGGCATCCGCCGATAGAACAACGAAAGCTAGAGGTGATTCCCCACTGTAAGAGTCGGGAATGCTGACCACACATGAATCTATGACGTCTGGATGATCCAGAAGACATCCCTCCAGTTCTGCCGGAGCAACCTGGAATCCTCTGACCTTAATTAGTTCCTGGTAATAGAAGCTAAGTTTTCAGAATTCTGGTGGAAACAGACTCATAGGCAGACCTTCAATCGATCGAACACGAAGATCTCTGTATCGTGAGTGATTATTACTTCGTCCCCAGTATAAACCCAGCTGGAGTATATTGATTCAATGCCAACTCTTGATCTTCGTATACTTGCTTACCCATCAACAAATGTTTCCCGGGTGCTGCATCGAAAAGGATTCATTTAAAACCAACGGAAATGGGAAGCACAAAAAATAACTGACGCTTTTTGGTTGTTAAAATATCCAAGGGCTGCGGAGGGCCCCCTGACCACTAATTCTCCCGGTTCTCCGTAGGATGCTTCAGTCCCGTCAGGCTTTAACACACGAGCTTGTACACCGGGAAGAAGACGGCCGCCGCCTATAATAATGTAGAATAATGTAAAAAAAATAGTTCACATACCATTCAGGTACTTACTGCCTAACGGTGCTCGCTTTTGTGTAGGTCCGACCATCGCGAGGACCGTAGTCATTTCAGTCATTCCTTTAGATTTAATTAGGTCCAGGTGTTTTACTAGTATACGTCTCCGCACCATACGCCTGCCCAATTTGAGCGGTCGGAAATACTTTCGCCAGTTTTTCCTGTACTTCCTGCGAGACGGGGGCTGCTCCTGTATATTTAAAATGACACTTGTCACGGAAAGTACAACGGAACAGAAGGCGACTATTACCTATCATAACGTATTTTATTAGACTTAGGTCATACTCTTTAACCGCTGAATGCTGTGTGAATGTAAGACGAGCGGGAAGTGGAGATAGAAAAATATTCACTTTGCAAAAGGCTATACTCTGCGGTGGAACAAGACTTGATATGAAATGCATAATATTTGAAATCCGAATATGCCACCAAGCATGGTCATTACTCACTGGAGATGCGTGATCCGGTGGCGCACAATGCTGTTAAGCACCTCCAGAAAGTCGTATTTTTGGACCACCACTAGTTTCATCTATTATTATCAAACAATAAGTTGACATACTTGCTTCGCAAGTGGGGAATGAAAGGGGAACGATACATACACCGCAAAAGAGCACAAAATGAAGCTAAACTTTACTGAGCTCTCCATTAGCGAGTCTAGAACAGAAAACGTACGTTTATAACCAGCCCAGCCACATCTACACCGGACATTCAGTGAGCACCTGACAAAGTTTGTTGAAAGCATCTCCTTACGAAAGAAAGGCAAAGCTACGCGGTGGATGTATCACGTTAGGGAGTCACAACGATCAGTTTTATATCAGATTCTCACCCCCAAACGCAACATCTCCTGGTCTGTACGGCAAATGCTCTTGTTGAGCGGACAAGCTTCCTATTTGGTTGTGAACGGCCATTTGTATGATATTTGCGATGAATGCATAATGTGATATAGCAACAGCCTTGGAATAGCTATTTATTTAGTATCGCGGGGTGGTTACTTCGTGAAGTAATACCTTGGGTTTTCCTGTCGTCCCAGAGGACCAACAAAGGAGCGCTATCTTGCTCTTTCCTTCCCCCGCAGTAAGCATCCGCTCTCTGATCGCGGACTTCCGTTTGCAACCTTCTGCGATCAGTTCCCTAACTGTCGGCAGAGCCAAGCTGTCTTGTAAGGATGTAGTAGCATGATCAAGTAAGATGACACGATCGAGAGGAAGGTTCACCAACTGTGCAGCTGATACGGCAAGCTGGAGCACCGCGGAGTGTACTATAATAAACGTAACTCTAGCGACTTCAAGCTGATAGGCCAACTCATCGGCCGTGAATTGCGGGTTTGAGAACCTAATTCATTACGCATCAGTGCCACAATTTCCGAATTATGGTAAAGAGTGAAATACGTGACAATTCCGCCCAGTCTGTGGATGGCCCACAATGAGACCGGAAAATCTATTCTCACTTCTCAATAAGGTATAAATAAATAAACGACAGTGCACACACCTATATGATTTGGACTTATAATCATAGCTGCGTTGCACGCCATTTAATTTTATTCGACAGTTCTTAACAAAGGAATTTTACTTACTTATATTATTTTCACCTATCCTCCACATTAATAAAATGCCACTGAAACTATGAGATAATCCCTCACCGAGATTATATCGTAAATGAAGGGCAGAAGCTAGAGCGCTAGTATCATTCCTCAACTGAAAAAATGTGAGAGTAAGTTAGAAAATCACTAGAAGCTTCAGTAAATACAATACCTCTTCCAAAGTAACTGATTGCCCAGACTTATCGTCAATTAGACAAGGTGTATTTGTGCGACGTGAAAGAAATGGGTGTCCGTCTAACATGAACTGAGCGATGGTAAGGCTGTCTGGAATAATAGGTAAGGTTGTCATAGATGAATATAAGTCAGCCATGATTCGAAGCAGTTCGGTTGTCGAGGACGAAGATGATGGATATGCACCACAGAGGATGCTTTATAGGACACATCACTTGGCAGGACCACCCAAATCATCTTCTATCGAAGTCTCTCCTACAGTAAAGTTTGTGTAGTACTTCATTTTGCCACAGTCCTACAGATGTGGATCTTGTGCGACTTTCTTTCCTCGAGATCCAGTTGAGATCCGACAGGTACAACTTGATGAGTCTGTACCGCATGCTCGGCGCGAAGGAATTCCAGTGGTGAGCAATAGGTTACGGCAAAAATTTACTACACGGCAATTAAGTTGATAATTTTGACGTTTTAGTCAGTGTCAAAAGGAAAAGGTTGCATTTGGACGCATGATAGTTGATGATAGTTGAGAGAATTCACCGGGGCAGGGTCTGGCAGGGTTCACAAGGAAGGACACCGGATGATACCGGGTTTTGAAAATTTGCCGACCCGGCATCTATAAATGAAATTTGGATACCGGTTATATTTTCATTGCCCCCGTAAGTAGTGCTACTTGAGCTTAAGCTTGAGTACTCGTGCATACAATGAAATATAATCTAAGGTAACGCGGCATACCAGAAGGCGAAGTCGGGACAACGCGTACAAGTACTCTGATGTGCACTTGGTTTCATTTCTAGAGCTCGGGAAACGATAATGGTATGTTCAAGCCTACTACTACTTACTTATGCCAACAAGTTCAAAGGCTCGTTTCAGACTTCTTCCTGCTTATTTATTGTAGCAGAAAACTGTTTCAGTCAAGTTCCATTGGTCTTAAAACCTACTATAAGACCCCAGTAAACTCGCACAAACGGCTAGTATTTACTGCATATGTAGTTACAATGACTGATTCCGAATCTCCGATCATAGTGGCCCTACTATTTTCTTAAGTTGAATGCCTCTGTTTTTTTTTTAGAAAAGTTAATGCCCCCGACATTTTCCAAGACCACGCCACTACCGAGCAAGGAATCATGCTCTGAGGGTTATTTATGTTCGATTTATGTTTCTCCCAAAGCACGAAGCTGAGTGGGAAGAAGGAAGCAATCCGTAAGTAATAACGATCAACACGAGGTCTCGCTGTAGTAATCAATGGGCTGCGTGCTGGGACAGGTAACAGGTTTCTTCTCGTCGTCCGGGGTTTGCCTTAGAGTTCGAATTATCCCTCTTAATACCTATGGCCCATTAGGGCAAGTTTATTGATGTACTAATAGGAGCTCGAGCTTCGCTTCAGAAGGAATCTACACGCTGCTCCTATACAGTACTGTATATGATCTGCTGACAGATTAATGAGATAGTGTTGGTAGCACACCTGACTCGAACATAGTGCTAAGTCTTATATGTACAAAGTACTTAAAATTAACAGCTAGGCCTTATCATGAACGTTGGATGAATTACAACTTCGTCTTGATTTGAGTCGTCTGGACTCTTGCTAAACTCCTGCAGGCTATAACACGGCGCATGATGTAATGATGTTCGGGAGCGGTTATGAAACTTTGAAATCCTGAAAGATATTGGAAAGATACATGGAAACTCTCATGAAAGATACCGACAAACCAAACACATGGTTTCGAAGCACTCCGGCTAACGAACAAGCGTACTTAAATTAGAAGAATTTCGAACCCACTTTAGCTTAAGTAAGTGCAAATCAGATGAAAGTTAAGTAGAACGGAGACAAGCGGAAAACCGGTCATCAAACCGCCAAAGCGTACATAGATATAATAATTAGTGTGTAAGTTGTTTATTACATACTATGCTTATCTTCTGAAAATTGAATACTTACCGACGTGCGTCATATATCAACTATATTTGATGAAAAATATTCGGGAAGTCCATGATTATAGACCCTTCCTTGGCTCCATTGAGTGTTCTTCGGAGTCAATTGATTGTCAATGGATTGATCATCATCGATAAACTTCCTTTCGCCTTTAACGAGCCCTGCGTGTGTTTTCGACAAAGACGGCCGATACTCGGATGTATCACATAGCACCCATTAATACTGTAACCAAGAAATACAAAAAGTGGAGCTCCCAATATTTATGCCGCAGCGTGGCTCAAGCGTGGCTGTGATACTAAAGTAAGTAGTATATTGGCACTTTTAAACTGAATTAAGAAGCAATTAAGAAGTCACAAATAATTTTAAGGTGAACGTTACTACTACTAAGTACATAATAGTTATATTACGGGGTTCAATAGTACTTAAGTTAAAGATGATGGATCGTCACTCAATGAGCGGCGAATTCATGATCCACATGACTCCAGCGTGGACTATAACTTTATAGCATACAAAGTAATATAAATGATCCAACAGAACACGTCCATCAGGCCTCAGGTCACAATCATGGATATTACCGCGCTAAGGCTTGGTAGGAATCAGGAAGTATTTTACTCCGGTAAAGACTCAGCAGCCAACGGCGAATTCCAGTAAGGTATTATTCGAACGGAGATAAGCCTCCAAAACGCGGACAATAAGTATGAATAAAGGACCGTGAGCGGACCTGGTTCAATAAACAATTGGAGTCGACAGTAACAACAGCTGGATTGAAATAGTACTTGAGCTTGAGTACTTGAGTATTCAGGCTGTTGAGGTCATGAAGTTGTCACCTCAATTCTTAGTCGCCATATGGCATTAAATTTGGCCGATAGAACTTCGTCACAGATTCGGCCCTCGCGATCAGAGTACAACTTACTAGGTACGCCGTTTAACTGTTTATTATACCTGACGCTTCAAAAGTCACCCTACTTCAGGAGGACGTACCAGAGTGAACCTTCTGCGATACCAAAAAAACGAATGGCGTCAGATTCTACGACATTCACTAATGTAGTTCAGATACATCAAAGAATCCTTGACATTAGTTTGGGTAAGCCTCGGGGTTCGGACAAGCGTTCCAGAAAATCTGAAGTCTGCGACAACATCGTGGTAATCATTGAGGCATATGATCTCAGTGCACGGGAGAGTGAAAATGCTGTAAAGGCCCTGTGCAGATCGAAATTTCATCTAATTCCAATATATTAAAAGCGCACCCGGTGCGATTATTATAGCGGACAGCATTTAAATCTCTGATTAACACGGGTCATGGGTGGGGAGAATTGCTTATTGAATAGCTATGCGGCGAGCCATTCGATGAACCGAATGTTATTGTATGTGCATTCCTATATAGTGAGATGCATGGGGACAAAGTATTATGGTGGATGGTGTAAATAAAAAGGTTCGGCCTGGGGTTGCTTTAACAATGAACATATTGAGACTCGATTTTTCAAGATCCGAATACACTTACTAGAGCAGGATGTGCCATATATGGATGTTTTCCATAGAACGATTCCCTTTGTTCTTGTTAACCCAGTACCAAGGGACGTTTACTTCGATACGCGTAACGCAACAAGCCAAAGAAACCAAACCACCGGATGGCCACCTTGAATCCCCAGTGTGAAGCACAACCTAAGCAGTGTACTTATAATACTTCAAACTTTATGTAACATGCCCTAAAGATCCTTGCTCCAGGCGTGATTGTTGAATATTTACGCAATTGCGACCCTTAAATATCTAATGAAGCTCAAAAGATCAATAATTATTTGAAGAAGATCCAAGTTGAAGATACCGAAGCTGAAGGAATTTGGGGTGAACCCTTAAAGCCCTATGAATAGACTAAGTATAGGAATGTTGAAGGAAGTTGAAACTTCAATCAATAAATTCAGAACAGACGAAGAACATATTATCAACCTCACGCAGTTACCGTAGTAGATAAGTCTGGCAATTCTTTGACCTATTCGTCACAGCTAAACTGAATACCGTGCTTAATCATCGAACTCACTGTTCTGTCATCTGCGCTATAAAAACATTTCAAAATAATATATCTTGTATGTTATGTATGCAGCTGCAAGTAAATTGAGTGCCAAAAGTCGCAACGTGAGGATAGCTCGACATCTATGTCTTCCATTTGAATACCATCAGGATGCAGCAGAATGCGGGGGCTCCCATTGGCATTAACCGCCGGCTAATTGAGTAAAATAGTGAACACCGGTAATCTATCCGGCAATGAGATGTCTCACCTGCCACGAGATCTGACCCTTCGCAGCCGGAATCCCTGTAGTGACGAAAGACGTCCACATTTCTCGCATTGCAAGGAACAAGGCACGATCTGCTGCGGTGGCACTCGCAGGAGGTGGCTGAAAGAATGCTTGCAAGTCCGCACCATGGTTAGACCCGAGATTTGGGTTATCATAGCTAAGTAGTATTGAATTAATATTCAACTCAGAAAACCCTAACTAAGTGGAATAACACCAGGAAAAAACCTTACTGGAATTGATAGGCAGTTAGCCCTTGATGGCTTGCGGCACCCGTTATCATTACAGCGCTGCAAATGTATCGGGCTTCACCATACATTTTCTGTCCTTGAAGGCTGAATGATGATGCAAAGCTCTGAAGAGGATAGTGCTGTATCGCTCTATTCATCGAGGCCTCTGTCATGTTGGCATATTGGCCTTTTAAGAAGTTAAAGACTGTCTGCTCTGTTGCATTTGGCATTGAGGTATTGGCGGATGCATCCGCTAACGATGCTGACCAGTTTGCACCTTCATCAGTGTTCGACCTACTCAACCACCTTCATCAGCAATCATCAGTAAAGATGCCATATACAAGTCACATACCCAAATAACACTGGAACTAGAGAAAAATGACCAGCGGAGAAGGCTTCCACTGGTCGCTCGCGTATAAGTTCTCCATCTAAGATAGGTGCAAACACAAATAAGGTGGCGGGCCGCAACGCGATGAGATGGCTACCAGCTGCAGTGAGTAGGGAGCTATTAGCTGAGCGAAGGCATTCCAGTGTCGTAACATCCCGCCCGTTGCATCCACTGTATGTAAGATTAATTACTTAAGTTGAAAGACACATATGAAACATGAAGCAACGTACGCAAGGGCGGCGAACTCATCAAAGATGGTCTCGTCGTACGGTTCGTTAAAAAAGGGCATGTAATTAAGGGAAGGACTGTCGCCCATTGCAGCATGAAATAGGCCCTCATTATCACCCCCATTAGCCAGAAGCTAGGAAAGAATGTCAACTAGTTGCTCTTAGTTCGACATGTGAGTACCCACATGGAACATTGTAGATCCTGCGCCCGCAGATTCACCCCAAATGGTGACACGGCTAAAGACATCATGCAGATAAGTAAGTGATACATTGGGATATTGCATTCGAGGAACTTGCCGGTTATCACCACCGAAATGGCTAATGTATCGATTAACCCAACGCAAAGCGGCGCGCTGGAAGGAAGCATAAGCGTGACAGATTGGCATTACGTCTACTTCGACAACTCGCCTGGTCAAGTAGGCCAGCGTTGAGTGCACCATTGGAAGCGATAAGAGATCCACCTGTAAATTAGAAAATTAAATATGTAGCATAAGACGTTGTAAACTATTTACCCAAAAAACCGAATTGGCCTAAGCGGTACTCAAATGAAACAAATATCAGAGGTTGTGCTGAAGACTGTAAAATGAGCTCAGGAGGAGCATCGTGTGTGTCTCCTTCTTGAAATCCGCCACCTATTTGGAGCATTAAGGTCTGAAATCATTCTGAAAGCCAATCACGAACCATGGAACCATACTAGAACAGGTAGTTCATCGTTCGTACTGGTATTAGTTGGGACGTATACCTGAGCAACTATAGATCAGTATCGAGGAATGATTACTTGCATTTAGCGTACGTTTCCAAACAAGCAATCTTCTGAGAAGCCAGGAAGCAGGACGCTCTGAGGAGTTTGGATGCAAGAATTGCTGAACTGTTTTTAGTACAAGATTTCAGTGCACGCTAAACGAATAAGTTTCTAGGCTATTCATCTCACATTTTTAGCATCGACTTGCCCGAGATGGTGTGAAGGAGGTGATACAGGAGCCCTCCATCTTAGATCACCTGTAGGAGCATCTGCGTAGCGTATGCCACGAAACGATATTATCTTGCTTGTTTCATTCACCTGCCCAGTAAATGTCCCATCTGAAGAGGGTGAAAGTGGTGTAAGTAACTGGGATTTCGCTGCAGCAAAGATTTACAAACAATCGAGTTCGACAGTAGGTCCAACAATGGATAAAATCGTTGGCTTCTGCGTAATACTTACGTTGGAACCGCTAGCCAATGTCAACAGTGTGCTGAGCCAAGTAACTGCGAGCATTGTCTAATCTTGTCACTTCGCTGAAGACTGAAACAGATCTGTGGGGTGCAGCAAGATCCAGAATGCTATTATATTTCTGTCTCTTCCGCTTCACGGGACGCCGCAATGGACTGGGAAGGATATATGACGGTAAACGGAGGTGGTTAAATAACTGCAGGTCGGATGACGCGATCGCATGAAAAGCGCAGGCGAGTCGTGGAAGAATGTTTTCCATCTTCGCGTAAGTATACTTATAAAGCCTGGAGCACCTGGTATTGCCAAAAGCTGAACGTTGAAACTGTTTAAATTAGCCGCTATAAATAAGGGCTTCTTTAACTTCAGTGTGACCAACTTCTTCCTTACATGGTGTGGTGCTAAATCTTATTACGGACCGCTGTCAAGCACGAATTCAACAAAAATAGATGGCCATAAATAACGACACCATGCATGAAGGCATACTGTAGTATCTTTTGAGTAAGTAATAATCTATCTGCATGGTTCAAATGTATACAAACGTGATAACAAAAACCACTGGGGTCTGGTTCGAAGAAAGTTTGATTTGAGTTTGAGGGTGGTTAAGCAAGAAGGCATTGAGCACGCTATTGCACGATGTGAAACTTGAAATGATTAAATATATTGTATAAAGAAGTAAAGTCGCAGGCAGAGAATTCGTCGACAGCGAGAAAGGGTAGCAAGTTGAAGTTGAGGCCTTGAGGAAGTTGGGTTGAAACTTGAGGTGACTTGTAGGACTCAGGATTGGCTTGGTGGACCGTGACGGGCCCGTTTCTGTTTAATCATGTTAGGTGAATTTCGGCAAACTCCGAGAGACTGTTTACAAGTTGTTGCCCTTCAAAACTAACTTCAAACTCTAAGTTTTCACTGACTTCAATGACAGACAATCCAAACTCCTCCTTGAAATCCAGCGCAAATCGCTTCTTCTGCCTCACGTCAGTACTACTAACTACTAATGTATCCGTTAAGAATGCTTCATAGGTTATACCTGTTGGTTTCCGCGGGTCCTGCGATCATAAAGCTTGATGTCTGCCTTCATTAATAGACAACTTTTTATGTTGTTGTCCAAGGCCTTACAGTTGAACAAACTCAGTAGGGGATTAACAAACGCAAGTATCAAGATGCTATTCGCTTTGATCCAAGCCTGTCATATGTTCTTCCACTACGATGTTGAATCCAGTCATTTCTAATCGATCCGGGCAACTTCGACAAATTCATGACTGGTCATTAATCGATTAATCATTGGCATTTATACATATTTTGTTGTCTCAGAACATCGACATTCATTCAGGAATTAGAAGCGCAATAACCACAACATATTGGCTACAAGAGGTTGGTAATGTAAGTACTAACTTTTCGACCGCTATAACATCCTGGATCCCTCATATGCAGTGATACCTTGAAACTACCTTGCAATCTTCCTTCTCATTCAAGGTTCCACAGTTGGCGTAGCGGCCTACGTGCCCTGGTTTATCTATCCACATCTGATCAGAACCACAGCCTTCTACTGTGAAATCTTTGTCTCCATTTAGATCGAACTTAATACCACAGAAATTAGTTTCAGCCTGGACACGAACAATGCAAAGTCAGCACGAAGAACAATTTCCAGGGCGAATACACGCACAGCGGTGATGATAACATGATTACATTTACTTTGGCCCCCAACCCATGCGATAGTATCAGAACCCGAAGTACCGACGTTAATAGCGTAAGGAGCTGCCTCGGATTCTCGAAAGAAGAGAGACATCGTGTCAAATGGAATTGCAGATACAAAGCCGAGATGCATTATGATGGCGAGGGTTATAAAAGTCGAAGGAGCGACGAGGGTGAAAAGAGTGACGAACTGCATAGTACAGTTTGGACTAAACACACGAGGGCATTAGAACTCTCCTAGACAGAATACAGAGGGCGTACCAAAGTACCAAATTAAAAAGTAGGAAGGCAAGCGGGAATCAAGCCTGCGAAACCAAGTGATGGGCACCTGCTTATATCTACCTCTCGCTCGTACTAAATCACTAAATCTAGGGTGCAACATTTTTCATTCGGTTACTCAACTCCTTGCTCGCTCGTCAAGATTTTATAGCTGAAAAACTAGTCAGGTTCACTGCCAAATATTTCGCCGAATGCGCTGTATTCGAGGCTTGTTCGAGTCCAAGGCCCAATATACTTAACGTTCGCAAGTTTTTACAATGCGAGCCTTTTTTGACAAGAAATCGGAATGTGTAATGCTACTTAGTTAGAAATTGTGGCAATGGAAGGGGCGTCAGCCGGGCGTATTACTAAATGAACCTAAGGTCATTGCCACATAAATCGTATGTGTTGTTAGCTTTTTCAAGTAGTTCACCTTCAATCATGCATTTTCTCCAGATATTATTTCTAACATTCAGCTCGAAATAACGCCGCTGGCGTATTCCATTTCTTGCCTCTTTATCAACTTTGAAAACTGGAGTGACAAGTTGTAAGTTGATCAACAACCGTTTTTACTGCTAATGCGACAAAATCGCAATCTACTAGCTAACTGTACCGCATTCGACGATGGCACATGCACCCTGGCCTGAGAATGGGACCATCCTTTCAAAAATAGCTTGAAACCTTGTCAACCCTTCCGCAGCTTCGTTAGTAGCATGCGATTTGAACTCCAGTGTTTAACAAGACGTCATGACAGGCAGTACAGGCCAGTGTCCAGCCAACTTCCCAGTGTTGTAAATTGGACGCGTCCAGAGAGTACATATGTACAGGATTAGTACAGAATATGCACCCTCTACATTATCTCGGCACCAGATGCGGAGGGCGCGTTACGACACGCATAATAAGTGTATCAATGGCGTCCGTGAAAATCATGTCCTTGCCAACACGTCAATACTTACGAGGGGCTCAAGGTTTTCAACGCTCAGCCTATGTACAAGCGAGGTACGACTTTACGGAATAAGCATACTATGGTAAATAGCGTTGGATCGCTGAACCGAGGGAATCGGTAGTTGGTGCCCTCCCTCTCGGGCCCCTTTTCCTAATTGCTTCGCCATTTTTCGTCTTCGGTTGTGGTGGCTACTATCGTTTGATGGGTGTTGCAAACTTTTTTGTAAATCCCTTCAGATTTCTTCCTCATTCGCTCAATAAATTCAAAACTAGGGAATATAATATCTACATAAGTTCGAAATTGGTAAATAAATATGCCCTCGTTGCGTTTTAAAACTTCGTACAGTCATGCATACTCAAAAATCAGGGAGTTGCAAGACCCTTGTCACGGTTTGTCACGTTGCATTTCAAAGCCGACGCACGATTCGTAAGCATTCTCGGCATTTCTCGGCATTTTCATTTCGACCATCACTTGCAACTCCCTTGATTTATAATGCGTTTTCAAGCAAGCGGAGATTGAACAACGACGCGTCGAAAAGCGCAATGTCACGTCAGGTGCATGAATCTGAACTATTTTCACTTCCTCCCTCTCGATTCTGTATCTGTCTTTTTAAATACCTTTCATAGTGTAAATAGAATCTGTATTCAAAATCTTGGGATCTTAGCACAATTTTATGAGGCAGTAGTCACAATATACTAAAAATTCAGCAAAATGAGCATATAAAATACAATCTGTATTTTCAATGGGCTAAACTTTCTTCGAAATTTTTGCATATCCATATAGCTGACGTTTACTAGAATATATCTTGAGAAATTTCGAGGAAGATTTGTGGAGGCGCGACTTTACAACACTATGTGACTTTGCATGCCACTGTTACTGATAGTATTCTAATTCACATTCTATACTTGCTACTTTGAAGATATCACTGCAATTTTTTGTAGGTTGATTTTTACCGCTACTAAAATGACATGTCCCAATTTCTGGAATGAATCTCTGATTTTATACATCGTTATTGAGCAAAACGTATTAAAAAGCGACTTTTTTGCAAGTATTTTATACAGATCTATCCTCAGTTCTCAGATTTTTTTGAAATAAAATACAAAATCATAAATGATAGACTTAAGCACATACATATACCAATTTTCCAAGCTATCGATTCAATCAATGTGTTATAAAGTGGTGTTTTGCGACACTCAGTGAGTTTGCATTACCAGGTAAGCGATAGTAGTATGTAGATTGAAATGATTCTGCTGTGGCTGGTAGTAATGATATAGTAACTGAATTACCACTAATTCCCACATTTTCGCCGAAAATCGCTGCACTCGTTCAAAACCTGAACGCCTAGTTCTACATGGGTGTGGTGCGTGTGCTCACCGTACTTATCGCCTGGCTTTGCGTGCAGAGGGTGTAGGTCCTATATTTCATCTACGTTCTCATATTTTCTGGAATCAAATCGTGGTGCACTCTGCAATAATTGTAACACGTCCCCTGACTTTTGTTGAAATGTACTGGCGGACTGCCGCGTGAAGCTCATGTTTCCGAGTGTATACTTTGGTATACCACCGAGGAACTTACCTCCGATCATGGGCGACCTCCTTCAACTAAATCGCTCACTCAACCCAC
>JASFCY010000068.1:0-14020 GCA_036940585.1 Cyathus olla
TTCTTAGTGTCTGACGGTGTTTTCGACTTTTGTGTCGTCGCAATTTGTTGTTGTCGTTCTGCTGAACTATTCAATTGGCGATTATGTTTTACAATGACCCGTTCTTATTGGAACTACAATGAGAAACCCGATAAAACATTATAAACACATGGACGACGTACCAACTTGTTCCTTTGGTGCTGTGGACACAATCTCATCTTCCATCTCAAAATCAATGCTTTGCGTCGGAACTTTTCGTATGTTCTGGTTGAGTTGTGCAACTATGACTTGCGAGGGCTGCTCCATTGTATCCTGTGAAACACGGTGTCAATAAAGTGAGAATGAAGATTACGTAGACATACTTTGATAACTTGCAAAACCTGATTACAGGAGAGGCGCAGTTCCTGCATTGTATTTAATAGTTCTACAGATAAAGTGTGTAATCGACACGCTATTGAAGCTAGGACCACAAGAGTTTGGAGGAAAGCCGCTGACTGCATAGAAATAGTAAACATTCTGGTCATCCTAACGTCAGTAATAGAATGCTATCAATATCAAGATACCGATACCCACTGATAAGCCCCTTGAATTCGCGGGGCCATCTAAAGAACGTATTTAAAACTTGCCGCGACAGACGGCTAGTGAGGAATGTACCTTCTCCAGAGAACATGAATGTGTAGTGAGTTCATCCATGAAGCCACCCACGGCCTTTATATCAGGCAGATGTGTCCATGAGCCTTTTAACAGAGATGCACTAAAAAAGGTCAATAGGGATTACTTAGAGACGAAAGAAAAGCACGAACTTGGTCGTTACATCGGGGCCGAAGAAAGAGTAACGAAAACTATGAAGATTGGGTAAAACATTGAAGGCAGAAACACGCCTGCAACATTTACGGAGTTCGTCTACCCTCCTCCAGAAGAGAGCAGTTCTGTGCTGATTCTTCCCCTTGTAGTATATTCGTTCCAAGAGTTGAGCCTCTTCAGAATAAGTAGCGAATGTAGACTGAAGGCGGCGTAGAAGGATCTTGATATCCTTCGAAACTTGATTTATTGAGGGATGAAGTTTGCTTGGAACGACCGATCTGGTCAGCGTGGTGTTCCAGAGGTCAGAAGGAATTGAAGTCATATAGCGTCGCTGTCTGTTGATGTACAGTAAGTAGCTATAGCATTTGCACCTAGTATTCTTGTCAACCAAAGTCGAAGCCGAGAAGTACTGGTACTTATTCAGGAACTTGAAGTAAAGTAGTAATTATTTACCTAAGTGTAAACTGCAAATTGGATCACGGCGGGCAAATCACGGACCTCGAATCCTCGATCGTGTACTATAGTTTAGCGCTACTTGCTCAAACTCCTTGCTCAGGCGATTCGAAACGACTTTCTCGTTTCCGTCATCATCATCTATAATATTTAGCTAACTTCGACGCATGGCTCAAGCCGGACAAGATGCCAAGTTCTTCCAGCGAGGCAAAATTGAGGTTGGGCTACTTCCAACAACGTATCCCTGATGATCATTGTTCAATGGTTTCGTACTAGGAATTTCGCGCAGAGCTTCAAGCTGCCGAGGCGAAGGATAAGAAATTCGTTAAGAGGAAAACTGCTTTGAAGAAAATCGTGGCCAATATTACTATGGGAAATGACAGTGCGTTCCAACCTGTGCCCCTTACACTCACCATCTACCATTATCTGACATAATAATCAGTGTCGCCGTTGTTCACTGATGTAGTGCAGTGTCTAGGGACTCCTTTGCTCGAAATTAAGAAGAGTGAGTTGGGAGTTAATTCATGGAACACAACGATGATGAATGGCATCCCAGTGGTCTATCTATTTCTTGTCAGCTACGGACGTTTAAAACCTGACTTGATTCATATTGTCATTCCTAATTTTCTCCAAGTAAAGTCTTTCAGTACATTTTATTGTTGCTTAATTGACGATGGATGCCTACTAGGACTGTAACGATCGAAATCCTCTCATTCGCGCCCTCGCCATCCGCACAATGTCATATATCCCGATACCTGTGGTTACTGACGCACTTACGGAGAATTTACGCCATTGTCTAAAGGATCGGGATGCATACGTTCGAAAAACTGCTGCAATATGTGTTGTAAAGCTATACACAGCAGATCCTCGAAGAGCCGAGAAAGAGGGCTTTGTAGAGATGCTGCGTGATCTTATGCTCGATAGCAATGCCACGGTCGTTGCCAATGCTGTTGCAGCTCTATCAGAAATCGGAGACAGGCAAGATGGCGTTATCTTCCGGCTAAATCTGACCACTGCAAACAAGCTACTCACTGCGCTTGGTGAAAGCTCTGAGTAAGTTTGGCCTACCACTTTCGAGCTTTGCAATCTGAAATCAATTCAGATGGGGTCAAATTTATATCTTAGATTCCTTGTTACGTTACGTTCCAGAGCGGCACGCTGATGCTGAAACTATGGCGGAACGTGTTATTGCTCAGTTACAGCATGCAAATTCTGCTGTCGTGCTCACGACGGTTAAAGTTCTCCTATATCTCATGAATTATATGGAGAACCGACGATTAATCGACTATTGCTGCAAAAAGATGGGACCACCGTTAGGTTTGTCTGACCTTTCTTACCAAGCATTGCGTGTTGCTAAACAACGTTGAAGTCACACTGCTTTCCTCCGGACCTGAAGTCCAGTATGTCGCACTACGGAACATCCTCCTTATCATTCAACGCCGTCCAGCTGTTCTGAAGAATGATGTAAAGGTGTTCTTTTGTAAATACAATGATCCTATTTATGTCAAGCTTGCAAAATTGGAGATCATGTATCGCCTCGCAAGGGCTGAAAATGCTGCAGAAGTTTTGGCAGAACTTCAGGAGTAAGTATCCTTTTCCTCAGATCCAATCGCAACACTCATCTTGCCATTAGATATGCATCAGAGGTCGATATTGACTTTGTCCGCAAGTCTGTCCGCTCGATAGGGCGCCTCGCCATCAAAGTTGAACCAGCTGCTCACAGCTGTATCCAAGCACTTCTAGGCTTGATTGAAACCAAGGTCTCTTACGTTGTTCAGGAGGCTGTTATTGTCATCAAAGATATTTTCCGTCGATATCCCGGGCAATATGAAGGCATTATACCTACACTATGTGAAAATCTAGATTTGCTGGATGAACCCGAATCCAAGGCTGCTATGGTGTGGATACTTGGGCAATTCGCTAACATGATAGATAACGCAGATGAATTGATGGATGATTTACTTTACACTTTCCTTGAAGAAGGCACAGAGGTAAGGGACTTCACTGAATTTACTCTGATGAGTTTTTGATTGCCCTACCTACCATTCAAGGTACAACTCGCGCTATTATCTGCCACAGTAAAGTTATTTATCTACAAATCAAAATCCGAGACTGCAAAGGAGCTTGTACACAAAGTTCTCAAATGGGCAACGGAAGAAGTCGACAATCCTGATCTTAGAGACCGTGGCTTCATGTATTGGCGAATGTTGGCCATAAATCCTACTGTCGCGGGAGAAATTGTTCTTGCTGAAAAACCGCCCATTACTACAGACTCCGATAGGATGGATAGAGGTGCATTGGATCAATTGTTATTGCATACAGGAACCTTAGGAAGTATATACCATAAGAATCCCGAGGTATGTTTTATTTTAAAAACATGGAGGCTCGTTGCTGACAAGTACTAAGACTTTCATCCGAAATGCTTCGGGCAAAGCGCTAGCAGATAGTCCAGCTCTCAACCCCAACTCGCGCGCAGCCCTAGTGCCATTACATCGTCCACAGCTGCCTGGCACTGTAGTTCAGGTAGCCGGCCCTGGGCCAACTGAGCCACGCCCAGAGACGCAGGATGCTGACGCTCTTCCACCACCGCCACCACCACCCAGACCTGTCGCAACAAAAACGGAAGCTGAGGATGTTGAAGACGATTCGAGAGATTCAGACCAGGATGATCACGAACAGCCTAAGAACTCTAATTCTGATCCTTATTCCAATCTAGATAGCGCATTTGGTACCTATATGGCAGACGAACCACGACCAATAACAGCCGGGAACCGTGACGCACGACATAATGATGAAGATGACCTATTGTTCTAGTGATGTAGACTACGAGATTGTATCAATTATATATATTCAAGGTGCGGAATGGCCCAAGGGCCGGATGCCAGCACAAAGATTAGGATTCTGTTGGGGTATAATAGTAATGACCATGCTGAAAATATCAAGAAATGGGAATAAATCTCTTCTTTTGTCTTAAAGAATTATAATGCTACGAAAGACATCAGGGACAAGTGTATAGCATGGGAAATAAAACACACCTCTCCTAGGCCGTACATTCGACGATGGTAACTAATTCTCACTGCAGGTGCACTTTGGTCGTACGGATCGACGTTAGTAGAGTCTCCGACTGGATTATGAACAACGATGGGTGGATTTCCGCCCTGAACGACATGAATCGGAACATGGAATGCCCTACTGAGGGCTAAGATCTCTGGCTCCCCTCCCCATACGGCGGTGTCCCTTATAGTTGCACAATATTGCTCAAATTCCTCGGGAGACATGAGACCTGGCTCTAGGGCACCGGCAGCGTCCTCGCCTGCTGTAGAAGGGAGGAAAGGGATAAAATCGTCTGGATGCTGGAATATATATTTTGCAGCGGCAGCGCGAATATCAGCATAGTTGGCTCTTTCTGGGGGAATGATTCCAAGCTGGGCAAGTTGGTCTGCTACAGCAGAGAAGAGACAATGACCGTCTGGATTGATCTAAGGGTAGTATATGTAAGATGAGAGTATTAAAAGGTGGACGGGGGCGCACACCTGATGTATTTCGACGTTGAGTTGTTTGCATACACCGGCAATAGCATCCTCTTCATCCTTAGCCTCTTTTTCGAGCCTGGCTTGCACTTCAGGATTATCGGGGGAGAATGTCTCTGCAAGGGCGGCTGCTTTCCTGGCCTTTGATTTGAACACAGCACGAAAAAAATGAGAGCCATGAAAGGCAAGGACGAGCGGAACATACCTGACGGGCCTTGAAGCGTGCTCTTGAATCTGACCTTGCGCCAGATTCCAGGTCGTCGGCTTGCTTGTTTAATTGGATTTGGTTGAGTACATTTGCGGACTCTTTCTGAACGACCTGGTCTCTAGAGTCGAGCTGGGCAAGAAGGTCGTTCATAAGATCGTCGTCTTCAGTCATGGGTGGGGGTGGTGGGTCAGGCTGTGAGGGCGTAGAAGGCTTCTTTTTATTGCGCTTTGAGCCTGCCATGACGATGACGATGGGATGAGGAGCTGGTTTATAGTGGAGCAAAAGAAATGCAAGCAGTATAGATAAGATGGTGGCTTTACATAATCACAAATAATTGATTTTATCTTATCAACGCGTCTGTGTGGATTGCAACAGCTCTGCCACAGCCCATGTCCCAGCGTCCCACTCTATCCTATCTTCTTGTTTTTCTCTGAGCCTTCCTCTGCTGCAGTTACCCATGCCTCCTATGGACCCCGTAGACCCTCTCTCGCTCCAGCGCCAACTCACAGACCTCGCTTCCACCCTATCCCACTCACATTCCCACTCTGCCTGGAATACCGTTCACGACATTGCACAGTCTATTGCCAATCTTCTTCGCCTCAGGAATTCTACCGGTACCTTATGCGTCTTTTTTCTGTCTCTCAGCCTCATCTATTTCCTACCCTTTAGTCGACAATCATTCACTTCTTGGGAACACTGATCTTCCCACTACTTTGGTCACTTTGGTCTCTCTTGCTTTGCACGATCATTCCACCCCAGAAGACCAGTATGCCGCCCCTGTGTTGGAGATACTGCGTATCGCCGCAAATCTGTGCATGGATCATGGTCAGTTCCATCCTTTTTGTCAAGCACCTTGACTCTGTCGTGTTGACGCCCTCCTAGACGATAATCGCTCTCGTCTTCTCGGCGCCGCTTTCCCGGACGCCACCCTGGCTCTTTTGAAAGGTTATGCTGCAAAGATACCCTCCTCATCCCCAGCCGTACCTTTCGATATCACAATCCCCCATTTAAGGATCGTACGCACCGCTATCGGTGTTCTGCTCAACGTGTGCATTGGATATGGTCATTTTTCTTTGTCTTTAATACGTTATCTATCTAACCTACCCGCCTTCGACAACAGAACCTGCAAAGCTGAGACTAAACTCGCTAGATGCCGCGTTCACCATTCTCAAACTCGCATCAGCGATTTACCCTCCTACTTCATGGACGCAGACTTACTCTCAACATTCGGAAGAGGAGTATTATCGCGAGATATGGAGCCAGCGTAGTGGTTTGTCAAACTGGGCATGGCGTACAGTAGGTGAACTCAAGGAGCTCAAAGATGAGGGTAGGTTTCTGTCATATAATATCCACTCAACTCATGCCGAGGCCTTCCAGGCACATCCCAGATTTTCACGACAGACGTTCTCCCGCTATTGACCCCAACCCTTCGGGCGTTCTGCCCACCTATTTCAGAGTCTAGTCTAGAGCCAACCTCCGACTCGGATCTGTTTGATTCCCTCATTGAAGCCGACTTTGAGGCTTTGGAAGAAGCTTGCACCCTGATAGAATCACTCTCCTTGGACGTTGCAGATGTACGACTAGCATTAGCTCGTGGTCTTTGCTTCCCTGCAGAACATGGCGGCATCCCATGCTTAGCTACAATATTGGATTTTATTGAGGACGGAACATATTCCCCACTATGGAACCACGTTTTCGATGAACCAGACATGAAACGCACCCAAAAAGCGTTTGATATCTGCAAGGCTGCACTTATCAAGTCAGTTGTTGAAGTTGCGGGGGAGGAGCAAAATAATGATGTCTTGTGGGATGATTCTGAAGAAGGGAAGCCAGGAGGACAGTTTGTTTGCAAAATGGCGACTTGGATCAAGCAGTATGTAAAAGACGTCGATGAAAATCACATAGGTCGTGAGGATCTTGTCATTTGTGGAAGTCTTTCGCTAGGAAACCTAGCTCGACGAGGTATGTATCACTGTTTGATCCTCTTTCTCGGCTTCGTACTTATATCTTAAATTTCAGAGAAACACTCTACGGCACTTCTGGCACCTCCCCATTCGCTTTCTCCCATCCTTGCATCTGTCCACTTCTTTTCTCCATCGGTCGATGTGAAGGTAAAGCATGCCATACTCGGATTACTGAAGCATCTCGCACAGTCTGCCTCCTTGTCCCCAATTGTTCGTGTTTCCCTGGCAGAGGTCAACATCGTGAGCCGTATATCTACAAGTGGTATTTGGGACGAAAAGGTCGACGCAATGGCTGATGTTGTTCAACTGAATGCAATTGGAGTTGTTAAGCACCTCTGCGGTTCGGGCGGTGGGTCTTTCATGCTTCTCTCATCTTTTGCATTCTGACATTGTACGAAGTTGAGCATACACTGGCATTGGTACTTCCACCAAACAACGACGTCTCTTTCGAACCAGTTCCTACCGGTCTTGAACAAATTATTAGCCTGGTATCGCGCTCGGATGCAGTCCCAATCAAGAGTGAAGGGACAAGAGTATTGGTCAATGTCGTCAAGTCACTCTGGTCAGTTGATCCCCAACAACAATTGCCCCCAAATGGAGCCGAGAATGGGGAGTTGCAGCGGAAGAGACACGATGCGATCCAGAAAGTGGTCACACCAGGATGTGTTTCTGCTCTTACTTCGCTTGTCGCGCGAAGTAGCAAGTATCCCATATTGGTGAATGAGGGGATCATGGCTCTGAGTTTATTATCTACTCATAAAGGAGGCGGCAAGTCGGCTCGTTTTGATAGAATGCCCATCATACTAATGCCGTTATAGCCCATCTGGTTCTCGAGTCCCTCCAAACAACCGTTCCTTTACCACCCTCTTCCTCTTCAAGTCATGCACCTGCGGAACCTTCATCAGCCTCAGCAAGTAGTGACGTTAGCTCGCCCCTCGTTGCAACTCCTCCTCCACTGACTGCTCGACCTCGTCTACCGGTTCCGCGACATGCTCTCGACATGATTATTTTTGTTCTCCGGAACGTCGACAACCCTGTTAACTATCCTCCTGAAGTTCGCGCCAATGTCTGCGCCTTCTTGATACAACTCAGCAGACACACATCTGGAGAGGAACTCAACAAAGTTAAAGAAGTTGTACGGCCTACATTGGAGAGGATTTTGGATAACCAGCACATTCCACAGCGTAAGGAACCGGAACTTTTGATTAAGGCCGTGAAGCGCATCCTCGAAACTTGGACTGAATAGATAGTTCCTCCAAGGATTTAGTATCTATATCACAGCCTACAGGAATGCACTTTAGTATGTGTATTTCCAATAGAGGTAGTTTTTGATATTCATTTATGTATGTATGCACTCGTGACTCGGCGTGAGTAAATACCTTGTCAACGTGAAACCTGAGCCTCCTGCCTGACTGCCATCTGTTCCTGCTGTATCGGCGCTGGTATCGGGTATGTTAACTTTCCGAGCCGGCATGGAGACAAAATTCAAATTGTTCAATCCCCAACTCTTGAAAGGTTCAGTACCATATTTAAACACGCGGATACCATACAAGTTAGAATAATCACAGAATGAGTACCGTGTCCATTGCTGTTGCAGATGGCATTGCCACCATTACCCTCAACCGTCCAAAGACCCTCAATGCAATCACTGCTGCAGGTTAGTGTATGGCCAAAGTCAATGTTCTTCCAACTAGGAGTGCTGATATATAGAATAGATTATGACGCGTTTGCAAACGCACTTCGGGAGGTCGATGAAATGGAAGATGTGGTAGTAACGGTGTGGCAAGGTACATCCGATTTTGTTAAGTACCTTCAAGGAGAATCCAGTTGATAGCCGTCACTCGAAACAGCAACTGGGAAATGGTTTTGCGCGTATGTTCGGACTGCAATAACAATAGGTTATTATTGGTTGCTAACATATCAACAGTGGAACAGATGTGAAGAGAGCGGGAAGTAACATGGTAGACTCCCTGGGTAGTGTTCGAAGCTCGCTAACAAACAATGTCGTGAGGACTACGATGGATTGCGGGAAAGCGGTAAGGAGCATAGTTTTGTTCCCCTTCGTGGGGTGGTGCGATGTGTGTGTTTACTGAGGTGGACACTATGTTAGCTTTACAGCCATCGTAAAATACTTGTGGCCGCTTTAAATGGTCCTGTGATGGGTATGTCTATCATTGCCATCCTTTTACATTAATGGATACTCAACATAAATTTCAGGGATTGCGGCTGGTATGAGATTTTGATAAATTATTTAATGTGTTACTGAAACTCAAGTTTGACATTTTCAAAGCATTCCTGGGCTATTTCGATTTTATTTATGCCATGCCTAATGCCTGGCTATCCGTCCCGTTCACATTTCTAGGTAAGGGCTCGTACCATTATAACATGTGCTGAGGTGAACTGGGTTTGGTCAGGGATTATCGCTGAAGGAGGCTCAAGCGTCAGTTTTGTGAACAGAAGTGATTTCTGTTCTTCAGTCTCGACTTGGACCTCGATTGCTCATCTCCTTTTTAGTGGGGCTTGGCAAAGCAAATGAGGTTTTGATTTGGGGGAAGAAGAAAGTAGCGCAAGAGCTCCTTGAGTGTGGCTTTATCAAGTACGTACGATACGTTGGATTGGTGTTGGAATTTCGAACTGAACGTATCCTAGTCATATATTCCCTCAACAGTCTGTCGATGCGTTTCACAAGGCAGTTCACGATTATGTCAAAGAGGAACTGTGCGGACTTGATTCAACTGCTGTACTCACCGTTAAAAAGTTAATTCGGGCGGGATTAAATGATAAGAATGATCCAGATGCAGTAAACCTACGGGAGAGTTATGGTATGCTCCGCCTCTTTGTTATCTTTCTGATGGTCTCGTTTGATTGACCCATATTAACAGCTCAAGCAGAAAGATTTGCCAGTGGAATACCTTCTCAACAATTTGCACGCATAGCAAATAAAGAAATCAAGCATAAGCTGTGATTCGCACCAAATTCAGGGTGCAAGTAGATAACTGGCAACTTGGGAGGTGAACCCCCCCCCCTCGCCCAAACCGTTGAAAGCTGGGCGCTGAAGCCAGTCAGTACGGTACTATTTACAATGAAGTGTATATTATACCATATCCTTTTATCACCAGTGGCTGTAGCATTCTGACTCTCGAAGAAAATGTTGCAAGATGTCGATAAGTTCTATAAATATGTTTAGCAGCTTCAAGCGTGATAATCCGAGCTGGATCCCAGCGACTGCCATGCGGGCTGCGGAGCCTTTTAAGCTCATATACGTAGATGTTGTTGCAGTCCTTTCGATAATCGATTTCAAACTTTGATTCAATAATATCGTTCAACTTAGGTGTCCCGTCGAAACTAGAAAGACTTGTCATACAATGCTATGTCCGCTACTTTTGATGTAGTATAAATATTAAGTAGTATCTGTAAGTAATATAGTATCTAGTTAGCAGTAACTAACCCTGCTGGATAATGTATCTAAGTATGTTCCGGTAGTCCAACGGGGGTCGGTGAGTACCAAGTGACTAAGTGAGTACCTGTGTTCTTAAAATAAATAAGCCTACGTTTGTTCTCGGTGCTTTGGTAATTGATCAAACAAGGGGTAAGCAGCCCAAAGCAGCCTTTCTTTCCAACCCCACTTCCTCCGGACTCGGTCGATATCTTCTTCCAGGTTCCTGCAGCTGGATATGCAGCATTACAGTATACTCCGACCTGGACCTGTTATCTATCTATTGGAGCTCGCCGAGCTGCTCAACTGTGACATCGTTAATTTGCTACATTTCGATGATCCTATCATAATGGTTAACTATTGCGGGTCATGGAGCTCATGCTATGAATCCACATGGTGTATCGCCGGATAAACGCCTGGTTCGAGAAGGGGCATCGCCGATGCTCTGATGCTGCGCTTATCTTATGGCATGTGCTCAAGTGGTGCATGCAGTTGGATAAAACCGTTCGGATAGTTGAGTCTTGGCAGATACACTCGACCCTTCTTTTCCCCGCATAATTGGCATGCTGTTCGAACAGATATGGCCGTCAAGGGCATTAGGGAGATGGTGTCATTGCCGCCGATGTGTGCCTTCCGAAGCCTCTTTGCTTCCTTTTTAAGGCAGGATCCATGAAATCTCAAAATCTGTCTCTTCTCCCACCTCCATCATAAGGTGTTGGTTTGTTGCGGAACGACATGGCATATAACGAAAAGAATATTGACGTTCGAGAGACCTCGAGTACTTCAATTGAACAAGCGGATTATAATAATGAAGACCTCAATGAACCTCCCCATGAAAAGAGTTTGCATCGAGGCCTCAAAGCACGCCAAATTTCTATGATTGCTGTACGTTTTTACCAACATCCTTTGAAATTATTTGTACTAAAGATAATTAAGCTGGGAGGTGCAGTGGGCACTGGTCTAATCATTGGCTCTGGGACTGCTTTACAGCGAGGTGGACCGCTGGGTATGTACGATCCAAGTATAAGGTTATTTCGACCAGTGCCTAATATTCCCTCTTGATTCCCTCCAGGACTTTTCCTCGGATATGCTTTCATGGGCTTTGTCTGCTACCTTGTCATGATATCTCTTGGAGAAATGGCCTCGTTTTTACCCCACAAGAAAGGTTTTTCCGGATACGCTACTCGATTCGTGGATCCTGCATTAGGATTCGCTCTGGGATGGAATTATTTAATGAAATATGTGAGTATTTCCTAAGTACCCATGTATAAGATATTCTCACTAGAAATTAAAGTTAATCGTCACTCCAAACAATATTAATGCAGCGGGGGTTGTGGTCCAATACTGGACCCGAACAGTTCACATTGCAGTTTGGATGGGTGTGTGTCTTACTTTTTTTTTATAGGGATTTTTTACTCAGACTCTCCAGTAATATTTATCGCCTTTAGTGAGTTTTCTTTCTCGTAGCCCTCAACCTCTTCAACTAACGATATTGTTTTATTAGTCTTTTTAGTGAATCTTTTGGGTGTCAGAGTATTTGGAGAGCTCGAATTCTGGTTTTCAAGCATTAAAGGTATGCATTTTACTCCCCGTATATTTTCGGTTTTAATGTTAGCAGTTATTGCCCTCATCGGTTTACTTCTAATGGGCATAATCATCGACCTCGGTGGGTCTTCATTATATCAACGGGTGTCATGTATTTATTGTTGATCCAAGGCGGCAATCCCAAGCATGATCGTATAGGTTTCCGTTACTGGAAAGCACCAGACGGGCCAATGGGAAGCTACCTTCTTACGCAAGTTAAAAATGAATCTTTGGCGATTTTTCTTGGTTTCTGGGCGACTTTAACGAATGCTCTGTTTGCTTATATGGGAACAGAACTCATTGGGGTGGGTTTGCTGTGTACTATTTTAGACAAAAATTAACCCAACCGACGGTCATTTAGGTTACAGTCGGAGAGGTAATATAATACTACTATACTGTCATTACTGCGGATTTGATTCTTACGATTTATTATAGGCAGAAAATCCACGCCGCAACATTCCCCTTGCTATCCGACGTACTTTCTTCCGAATTCTAGTGTTTTATGTCGGCGGAGTTTTCGTTATTGGGTTAATTGTTCCGAGGACCAACGATATGCTATTCGTCGCAACGAAATCGAAAACTGGAGCCGCAGCTAGTCCTTTTGTTGTCGCAACCACCCTGGTAAGTATCTCACTGCGTTTCGTTGGGCACTTATTGACTTGTGCTTAGGTGGGGATCCGAGTCTTAAACCACATTATCAATGGAGCGATTCTTATTTTCGTAATGAGCGCTGCGAATTCGGATCTATACATTGGCTCGAGGACCCTATATGGATTGGCTGTCGAGGGCAAAGCGCCTGCAATATTCAAAAGAGTCAACAGAATGGGTGTACCTTATCCGGCGCTGATCTTGTGCACCGCATTTTGTGGTTTGGTTTTCCTTAATGTTAGCTCATCCAGTGCTAAAGGTATAGATTTAATTCGATATTGTTAGGAGTGTTGGGTACTGAATATCTATAGTGTTCGGATGGTTTGTAAATCTAGTGTCGACATTCGGAGCGCTGACCTGGATGTCTATTACATATTCACATATGTGGGTTTATGGTTGTTTATTGCCATCACAATTCTTATAATTTCTAGTGCATTTATGCGAGCACTTAAAGCGCACGGGATGTCAAGAGACGATTTACCTTACAAAGCTCCATTCCAGCCATGGGGAGCATGGTTTGCACTTATTGCAACGGGTATCATTACATTCTTTAAAGGATTTGACGCTTTCTTGCCATGGAAAGTAGACAATTTCGTGACGTGAGTTAGCTTCTCCAGATCGGTGATGCTTTAATTTGACTTTGGGTGCTATTAGGAACTATATTGCCATCCCGGTGTTTTTCGTGTTATGGCTCTCATACAAAATAATATACAAGACGAAGGCTATCGCTCCAAAGGATGTCGATCTTGTAACTGGACTAAGGGCAATTGATGAGGAAGAGGAGAGGTTCCTTGCCAAAGAAGCAACAAGAACTCCCCCGAAAGGAATAATGCGACTCTGGGACTCACTATAAATTTAATGTAGCACTAGACTACGCATTCACTAGCATGACATGACATAATGAAATCTTTGTATCATTACTGCGTTACTTGTCTGCTACAGCCTACTACTCGGCCGATAAGTATATACTGTTCTTCGTAATTGTGCTTACAGAAATGGATGATGTCAGCTGATTAAGGTTTTGGCTTTGGAAAGCTCAACAACTGGGCGTCGAATCGACGGAGCGATGAGCATTCCTTGCCATATTGGATTGCATAACATGGGAAGCATTCATGACATAAGGAAAGAGCTGACATCTCTGTCTTATAGATTTCTAATTCGATGATGAATTAACGACCAACTGCAATCGTTGACATTCTCATGCTTAGCATATATTATATGCGCCATCGATTATAAAAGCGCACTCGCCTCACTTTCATGATATCTCTCTTTACCTCATCTTTCTTGCTCTTACTATTTGCGATCAGCTTCCTCTATTTAAAAACGCAACCAGTTTTATCAGAAATTGGTATCGACACGGACGACGATACAATGTCTATATCACGCGTAGTATTAAAGAAAGTACTTGCTGTTG
>JASFCY010000069.1:0-21904 GCA_036940585.1 Cyathus olla
ATACGCACTCTGATGATTAATTGGTTGATGAATATTTATGACGATGACTCATATTGTATGGATTTGATTGTGGACACAGAAAGGTCTATAAAAAACCTTGAAAGCTGGCGTGTAAAGTGGCGAAAAGATAACATTGATGAAGCCAGATTGATGAAATATTTGGTAGACTGGATTATACATGCGAAAACTATGTAAGTCTGGCAGTTTTCTTCAGTTTTTAAATCTAACATAATTTCATATCTGCCTCACAGAAATTTACCCGTCGAAATATACTTTCATATATTTAAGCTACTCTTGACAAAAAAGGCTCCACCATATCGTGAATTAGGTCGATACCTACGATCTCGGAGAAAAAATCTCATGAAAAAACTCGAAAATTTTAAACTTGAAAAATGGCGAAAGGTACAGTTACAGTCCTATATGGACCAATACTTGGAGGTATGTAGAATCAATAGGCTTTGACAATATAAAATTCACTCGAAAATTAGAAATGCAGTACAGTCGTTGAAAGTGAACCATACACTGACGATGATACATTGTTCCAATCTCCCGCCGCAAGCATATCAGACCAAACACAAGATAGCATGACACTCAAGGAGTATGTTCTTTTTCCATTGGATTACACATTAGCTGGGCTTATATATTGACGTTCTTCAAGCTCTAGCACCAACCTTAACACCCGTGGCTCTAAGCTTTCAAAATTCATGAGAAATCTACACTTACCAAAGTCGAAGAAGAAGGACAACGCGGAGGTAGGCACAACCAAGCACGTCCTTATATGTTATCTATTCTCATTATTAACAGCGACAGTGAACATCCGAGTAGATCTGACACTCACCGTAATGAACAACTTGATATGTAATGAAAGAAGACAAGTTGAGGAAATATCTGATATTTGTACGCTTGGGTCTTGATTATATGAAAATCTTTCGATTACATTTTCCTACTTATGCCTGCCCTACATATTCAGTATATTTTTCAAGTACACACAATACTTTTATCCAGTATGTCTTACGTGAGCTTTCCCCATTACTCTGAATACAAATGTCACTCTTTACGCAATTGAATGGTCCTCTCTATTTGTTGATCATCCTTCACAAATTCTTCAACGCTTTCGTTCACTTATTGAAGATCCTGCTTAGCAACCAAGGTTAAGTGCGTTAATAAAGTCTCTGCTCTTATTAATGTTTTATCTATGGACTGATCAACTGGTGGTGTACGAGTTGTGACGGGTTGATAGAGGGAGGAGTATCGTCTGGAAGCTGCACTTATACAGTCTACTCTCTGATTTGGCTAATCCCATCGTCTGCGTCCGGTGCCGCCTCACTCTTCATCAGTCTTAGGATCAATCTGAGCAGCAGCGGCCTTGGGGAACAAACGCGCGGCGAACGCCATGGTCGGTGCGGGTGATGGGGTATTCGGCTACGACGTTTTCGGAGGTGATGCCCATGGGGAGGAGGCAGTTTGCTGCATCGGGGTTTTTGAGGACTTCGTCGGAGACGTCGGGAGCGGTGGCGGAGCCTTACCTGTTAGTCATGGATTCGACACCAGCACCTGAGGGGAGGGAGAGGGTTAGTGGTGGTTTGATATTTGAAGAGGGAATGGGAGAAAGGAACGAGGGAGAAAAGGAACGAAAAAGATGCGAGAAGAAGAGAAAGAAGAGGGCACTAGGACTAGTGCATCGGGAAAATCTTGATTTGTAAAATCCGCATTATTTAAAGTGAATGAGCGATATTTAAGCATATTTAGGTGTAATTAGGTGTAATTAGGCACAATTAAGCAGAAAAGTAATAATTGGTTAAATATTTCATTTCAAAAGTCCCCTGACAGTGGTAGCCATACTTTAGACAATATTAAGCAACATCTCATATAATTAACTAATCTTTTCTAGAGTATTATGATATTTTCTCTTCTATTCATAGGGTAGCAAGCACTTGGAATCTGCAGAGTTGAGTTTTCAACAACAAATGTTATTCTGTATAATAATGAATACTAGTACAAGTATAGCTGTAAGTACAAGTAAGGAAAGGGAGTACTTAGTTATGAGAGCAGAGCAGATCTATATAATGTATACAGTACAATGGGAAGTAGGGTAAGGAGGTATGCGAAACACATAACTAATAAATTATGCTAAAAAGCACTGGGTTAAATCTGGGGAAGAGTCACTGGAAAATTAGAAGATTGTATAAGATTGAAACTCACTTCTGGAATTTACATATAACAGCTCCATAGCATAAATAGAGGAGAAAATGCGAGAAAGTAGGTATGCCTATATAAGCAAGGGAAAGGCTGGGAGTAAGTATATCTGGAGACTGGGGCCACTCGGATGTGGCGTGGAGGAGGAAAGAAGTGGGCGGCAGGCAACTTTTTCAAAAATTGTTTAAGTTCTCATTGTGACGTGGACAGATCACGTGAGGGAACAAATTGAAACATACACACAATTTCATTGGTTAGGGGGTCCGGGAGAAGCAAATGTCAAAGTTATTCGGGACCCCCTCAAGTTTTCTAGATCTTTGGGCGGCAAGGATGTAGCGAGTACTTACTAGGCTTGCCAATACTACTGTTATGCAGTACATATATATGTGCAGCTAACATACTGCATATTTCAACTTGACTTTGAATTTGCTTCAACAGATTATGTACACTACTTCTGCCTTTTCATATTCTATATATGAAGTAAGCAGTACTTACTACTTATCAACTCATTGGTAGTAGAACTTTAGAGTATACAGTGTCAATGCTTTATTTGAGTGTTCTGTTAATTCTTGGAAATGATGCTCAATTGAACAGAAAAATCGGGCAAGTTTACTTTCTTTTTCTTTTTAAACTGGAAGATCAAGGACAGTGCATAAGTTTGCATAATTTAGTGAAGATTAAGCAGAAATATGTATTTTAAGCTCCATTATGCGAAATTTTGGAGTGTTTAGCAAAAAGAGCCGATTTAGGTGCTATTTATGCGATCAAGCTTTCCCTGATGTAGGAGAGGGAGTGAAGAAGTCCTCCGCACAAAGTCCCAACTGATGGAGAGAGAAAGAGAGTATGAAATGAACATGAAAACCACCCTGTAGCAAGCAATGCGCAGAGGGAAAGGGATGTTATTCATAGAGGTGACGTCACAAGTGAAGAGAAGTACGAAGGGGACGTGCTGGTGCAAACGAGAGGGTGAGTAACGAAGGGAGGATTAGAGGGTGCCTCCCTTTATCGTAGATAGAATGCCAGCCCGGCATGTATAGTAGTAAAAGAGAAGAAGAATGAGGGCATTCTAGACAGAGCAAATGGCGTTTCACTGAACGCAAAGGACGTCGAAGAGGGAAGCAAAAACAGACAGAAAAGACCGAAAAATAGACACCCACCGATACCGACATTGGTCCGCCCTACCTTAATCTCATTCGCAATCTGGTCAATAGCAGTCAACCCATTCGAGCACTGTTATTGACAATATTAACGCTCGCTTCGGTGGGAATGCCCGCAAGCGGAGCAGCCATGCGCGCAACGCTCGCTCCTCCGCCAGGTGGGAGCACATTGCCTACAGCAATGTCCTCAATGAGCTTAGGGTCCACCTTTGCGCGCTCATAGGTGGGGCGGAGAATGTTCTAGCGGATGAGATCGGGCTTGGTGTCTTTGAATCCGCCTTTTCTGCCCTGTATGTGTGGTTAGTAAGAAGACGATGAAGGAAGAGGAGGGGAAAAGTACCTTGTTGATAGGAGAACGAACAGCAGAGAAGATAACGATATTGTCGTCGTGTTTCCCATTAAGGCGGGCTCTGGCTGAAGAGACGACTGATAATAATGAGAGGAATGGGTTCGGAGACAGGCCCGAAACCGGTCGTTGTATCTACAGGACTTGTCCTTCATACCACGTGCGCACGAAAACACGTGAACGACTGGCTTCCGGTCTACTTCCATTGTCCAAAAATCAAAGTTGCTTTCCTGTACTCGCCGTCACAGCAAGTTGGCAGCTCTTCGTCGTCGCTTCCATCTCTGGCGAATAGTCACACCCTACCTCATACTCGCCAACCCTCAACGTGCTCTCGAAACAGTCGCCGCGACACTCGTTTTCCCTCCCAGTCCACCCATCCCCTCACGGATTCCCCCCCCTCGGCGACCTCTCGACCCCACTAACTCTCTCTCCCCCCTTGGTTGGTCTTGGTGATCTTCCCCACTATCCCGTTCTCCACGCTGGCATCGCATAGGCACATCCCTGGACCTTACCAGCGTATGAAGGACTGCGCCGAGCTTGCAGTGGTGCTCAAAAAGTTCACGTAGATGTCATTTTGTCGATTGGGTTCAGCGCTGTTGGATGAAGGGCTGATTCCCTCGTTCGCTGTGCATTTGAGCCAGCTTGAGCGTCTACATCTTGCCGGGGATGTTGATACATATTTGAAGGAGAGTTAAGGTGTGCATATTCCACCTCTTTCCCTCCCTCGTACTCATCAACATCCGCTCTCGCTCGCTCCTCTCCCTATCCAGAGTCTCCGCCGTCTCCACCTCCCTCTAAGCCGAATACACGACTATAGTGATCTGGTCCGATCGCCTCCTCCTCGCAACTGTATACCGTGCCTGTCCGCAAGTTCTTTGCACCGTCTATAACTGAGGCTCTGAGCGAGATATAGACCCCCGGGAGGGGTGTGGTTGGTAGGGAAGTGTGTGTGAGAGAGAGGGGGAGGAGGAAGCTGTCTCTTCTTCTCTTCCTCCCTCAGTTCGTCTTCATTGTCACCCTCATCACCGTCATCCATCTCCTCTGCGTACTCTCACCTTCGCACCACCTACTCCGAATCTAATAAAGCAAACCCTCCACGAACTGCATCACGCCATGAGCAAAAGTAGGAAGATAAAGTCGAGAGTCAAGTTCCAAGCTACAGCGCTACATAATGTGCATCTACAATCAGGAGCATGTCGATTTCTCGGCAGAGTGGGCGCAGAGGTCATGTCGCAGAAGGAGAAGCAGAACTAGGCGGGTTGTGAATTGTCATGGTGCACCCTTACGCAGACGGTTGTGGAGTGTGATTGGAGCTTGATGTGGAAGGCGAGTCGAAGGGGAGGGAGAAGGTTGCCCGCTTGGGGTTCTCCACCTTCCTCTCGCTCTTCGTACCCGCCCTTATTTGTTTATACTCTGTTTCAACTTTCATCTGACTCGTTCTTGTAGATGATACAGAAAACAAATTTCTCCATTGGCTATACCACATGTACTTCAATCGCACCTGGCACTTACAACCTTCGAAATAACGAGCAAAAGCCTAGCAATGTGTTCGACGTTCTGTTCGAGGTATATATATATTTAGGTATGTTGTTACTTCGAGTCAGTGTGGGCTTTCCACTCACAACCTCTATGTCCGCCTCACTTATCGGTATCTTATGATACTCTCCCTCATCGAGGAGATATTAGGGATGGGGTGTAAAGGTAACGTTGGCAAGTCATGAACCTCCTGTCGAGTTGCTAAGTATAAGGTGGAAATCGATATAACTTACCGATAATCCTGTTCCACTTCAGTGTAGTAATTACTAATATCGCTTAATATATATCTGTTCAGGTTGATTGCATGGATCCCTCCAGCGTGACATGGACGAACAAAATGGATAGATATTCTTTGAAGAGTAAGACTGCTCTCAGATCTCGATGGGTGGGTTAGACGGTTATGACAATATACGTTACGCGAATGGAGGATGCAGTGAATTAGAAACCAAGGTGTGATGTGAGCGCTAGCAGTTGAAATGGTTTTATGATAACGGTAAGTCCCTCACTCTCTTCTCTTCGCATTTACACTATGGCAACTTATTCATGCGTAGGATACATCGATGCTTAAACGCACAAACATTGATATCTCGAGGTTTTTGTTAGTAGCAAGTTCAACTTCTTATACGGCCTCAACTCCATACCAACTTCGACAAGACGGCGTCACATAATTCGCACCACACCTCGCGTCGATATACCAGTCAGGCTTACATGGTACGTCGACAAACACTTTACGCATCACAACGGTCATTACCACGAGCGTTAATGCGTATTTATCAGTACAATAGATACCGGTGTTCGCGGCACTTCTAACAAGGGAGTTACATCCCAGTTTTCTGACCCTTGCCCTTTCCAGACACAATATAGATAAGAACGCGCTGTTCTTGAATGGAACTTTTGACTGACCCTGTCATGGAATTCATGTAGTGGAATATAAGGGTAGTGTGGGCAACGGCATTGGTATCAGCACGAACACGCGGATGTCACCTGTCATCTTTACTTAAAACATCCAGTGTCGTAGTTTAACCTCTTTTCCCCCCATTTTCCACCTCCATCGTCTGTCACTGAATTGCCTGCACCTATCATGCAAAATTTTAGCAATTCGCATGGTTTTTCTATAGGAACGGTAAATGCAGTGGATAACACGCAATACCAAATTTACACAACTAACAGCTATGTCGAATTGGATGCTACAGCACTCTATCAGCTACAACAGGCTGCCTGTCTCGCAGCAAGCCATCAATCTGCTGAACGCTTCGATCCTCCTAAGTGCCACCCCGAGACGAGAGCAGCTGTCATAAACGACATTATGAGCTGGGTTAACGAACCTGAACCGGAGAAAAGAATCATGTGGCTGAACGCACTAGCAGGAGGAGGGAAATCATCGGTTGCGCAGACCGTCGCAGAAAGATGCGATAACGAACATAAGCTTCTATCAAGCTTCTTCTTTTCGCGCACAGCTACCACCAGCGGAAGGGATGATGGGACCAGACTCATTCCGACAATTGCCTACCATCTCGCGGTTGCGTTACCCGAAGCCAAGGATTATATTTTGGCTGAGATCAGGCGTAATCCGGCCATATTATCATCCTCAATGGATGCTCAAATGCGAAACCTTGTTGTAAAACCACTTGAGCATGCTGTAATGGCCCACGTCAATGTAGTTGGAATGCAAATCCCACAGCTAGTGGTAGTTGATGGCCTGGATGAATGCAATAAGCCAGAAGTCCAATCTATGATTTTAAAAGTTATTGCTGGAATTATAGTGCAACCGTCGGTCCATCTACGGTTTCTCATTGCATGCCGACCTGAATGGGAAATCCGTAAAACATTCAATTTAGCAACACTCACCGGCATTTATCTTCCTTTGATTCTCGACGATTCCTATGAACCAGGGAAGGATATTGAAATTTATCTCAAAAGTGAATTTTCTTCAGTCAAGCGGATACATCCCATAGGGAAATACTTGTCCAATTGGCCTTCAGAATGGGATGTAAAATCTTTAGTCAGAAAATCATCTGGGCAGTTCATATATGCCTCCACTGTTATAAAGTTCATTGCAAATGACCATGAAGATCCCAAGGAAAGACTCCAGACCATCCTCCATGCCCCCACAGCAAAAATTCCTGGTGAACCCGAATCTCCTTATGCACAACTTGATGCACTCTACATATATATCCTTTCTACAGCTGCAGCTGCATTGAAAAATGGTTATAATTCCATCTTCCCTATATTTGAAGTACTACTCTATTCTGAGGATGACTACTGTGAATGTATTTTCAAAAATGACTCCAATATGCATTCTACTCAGAAGCTTGCAGAGTTCTTGGGTACCAATTACTCCAAGTTACAGTTGTCACTTGTAGACCTTCACTCCATTTTGCATATCCCAAGTTCAGATTCCCCAGATACCGGAATCCAGTTCTTCCATGCCTCTTTCAGTGACTTTATAAAGGATTCCTCCAGGTCTAAAGGATTTTTTATTCCTGAAGACAAGGCACATATTTCCCTTGGGCATCGTTGTTTTGCTATCCTTTCAGACCCACAGTTACCAGCTACATGGGAAATGTGTTCAAAAGTCCAGATATATGCGAAGTGTGGTTATTTTTCGCATTTGAATAAGAGTAACTTTAGCGATGAGTTACTAAATGAAATTCGAAGCCAAAATATCAAATCATTTATGAATAGGATACTTTCAGGGTTTGGCTTGTATGGTTTGGAAACACTTTTGAAATTTTTTGTTGAATATCAAGTCTCTACAGATAATAGAGGTGTAAGTTGTGTTTTTAATATACTTTATGCATAGAGAACTGAATTCGAACATTTTGTACTGTAGTGCATCAAAATATTCTCGAGGCTGAAAAAAATTCAAGATATTTTTTATGGCATTATTAAAGCATTTGATGACTTAACACACTACAGGCAATCTGATGTATACTGGACCATTGATCAGATATGCAGGATAAGGAGGGACCCAGTGAACAACGATATAGCCAGATTCAACTTTGAATATGTCTTGAAATTGACGTGTATAGAGGATCCCGTGCGAGGGAAACGTAAAAACGTCTTCATGTGTGATGAGACAAGTCGAGATCTGTTTCATGACCTATGTCATAACATGACTACTCCAGAATTTCAGGGTAAACGGTAAGTGGCTTTACCGCTACAATTAAGTATGTATTTTTTATTTATTTCTTGATGTAACTTTCAGGTATTGGGACTGGGTTGATGTCATGAAATACTTACTGGGGAAAATTGATTCATCCTATGATTTTGGAATATATCTTCTGGGGGAGCTACCAAGAATAAGGTTCTTTCTCGTCAATGATCCATTTCGGTCACGCGGCATTCGAACTTGGGGTATAGCAAATAATATTCAGCTTGATCTTAAGAAGAAAATCTTAATGGAGTTCAAGGAAGATGTATATAAATATTTGAAGGTAATTTCCCTTTTATCTATATTCGTCTACTGAGGTCACTGATAGTTTTCGTAGAATTCCAATGTCTCCATTCATGAAGAGATATATTTTTCGAGTGCAGTCATAGCGCTGAATAGAGCATTCAACCCACATTCCCCGCAAGTCGATATCGATAATGAGTGCTAGCTTGTAGAACAGGCCATTTGCCTGCACTACGAAAAGGCATATTTTACGAATTCCACAATCACCGTTCTGACTGTGCTTATGTAGGCACGCCACACCCTAAAAACGCTCAGCGTTTTTAAAATTTCTTGACATTTTCTTCATTCTTCATTCTTCGTTCATCCCCTTTTCCCTTTCCTCAAACTCTAGTTACTGTACTTTCCCTCTTTTAGGTACTTGTTTCATTTCATTTTTTAGTATATAAACCTTTGTACATAGTTCCTAACAATCCAGCTTAGTTTCTCCCCCTCTCATGCTCGCATTCTAGGTTTTCACCTTCAATCTCTCTCTTATTTCGTCTTTTCTTTCTCTGTTCTCATACTAATTGATCTACCACCTTAGTACACCCCAGACCGGACGGATGTCTCGGTCGACTCGCACACAATTTATTTGTTAGGACGCCAGCACAGCTTCCTCCTCTACAAGCTCTGGTGATGAATATTAAAGTATCATTCTACTCCATGTCATTTTTGCTTTCGATCTCTTTACTTTAGTCTAGCAAATGAATCTATATCACATATGTATGTTTTCAAATATCCCAGCAGTAGTATAATCTAAGCCATGTACAAGTACATATTGGTTATCCATAGGTCTGGTGTAGTTCCAAGGGATGTCAATGTCACAAGTCTTGTACACGACCTTGTTTTACGTGTTTAAGCACTGAAATACCCCTCGCCCCTATACCACCTTCCTAATCGGGACAAACGACGATCACTCCGCCAGCCTTCGTCTCTTTCGAGCATTTCCTACCCGAAGTCCTACATTTTTCCTACACTCCTCGTCGCAAAACAAGTTTCCTTCTGGCCGTTCTACCAGACCTCGACATTTAAGATGATACTAATGGATTGGTGAGCAAAATAAGCCTGAATAACATGTTAAGACTCTTACCACAAAGTTACATCCAGGTGAGTTACATTGCAAGAGCTCTTCTGCAGAAACCTGCCGCTCGCACCCAACATCTGCACAAATCAATTCATCATTAGCATCCTCAATTACCCTAATCCTTTGATGACATCCGGTTCTGGAGACAGTGTATTCTAGAAAAGGTTGGGCCACTGAACGTGGAAATTACGAATTAGTGATGGCAGATGTCACAGTAGCGAGTTGACGATTTGTCAAATGCAGATGGCTACAAGAATCCTTTAGATTGAATATATTCTTTAAAAAGATACTTATATTCGTCTTCTTTGATTTTGCCATCAGATTCACTTCTGGGAGGTGAATACGTGGGATAACAAGCAAAGATGAAAAAATTGAATGCTGGTGGCTGTGATAAATCATGTGATATACAGATCTCCATATGTCAATGTCGTTTCAACACAATAGGCAGCCGTAGTATTTATGTATCATAAGATAGCATAAAATATGCATCAAACACATAACAGATGAAAAAAATACTCAAATAAAGCCTAAAATTATATACATATAGGTTGACCTATGTGCGTGTTTAAGACCATCCCCAACCCCCCCTCCCCCCCACGTTGTGTCTCGGAATTTGCCGGCCGGCACCTCTTGTGTAGTTCTGTGAAAATTAGGATTCTTCAGGCATCCATGTCAGCCTTCAGTATCGTATATGTATTTATAGTTGAAACTGGGTATGAAGTGGGTATACCTCGATGCACACAGCAAGCGCACGGTAATCCGGTTCCAATATCCGGGTTCACTATAGGTTCTTCAGCATCCTGCATCCTCATTTGATATATATAAACATACCTGCAATAAATAGCCTAGTGTTTTCGAATTAGCACGTAAATGTCATATGTCAATTTGTCATTTAGATATTCTAGTTTAGAATGCTATATTTTTTTCTATGGATCAGAATTGTAAGTATTACAGCAAGTTTCATATCGATAGACCAGGTTTGGGTTTTTAGGCGTATGGAGCTTTGTTTAGATTTGGAGTAAAATTGGAGCAGGCACAAGTAAAGTAGTATCAACTAGTACATATGCGGTTTGCTGTCTCGAATACTTGGTGCTGTTGCACGGTGAGAATGAGTGTGCCGACACTAAAAGCTTACAACTTGTGCAAATATATTTATTGTCATTACTAGCTTGTCCAAGACTACAACACCCTCTCCTCTGATCATCGTGCAATATGGCTATTGGGGACTGCCGACACATTTCTGCAGTAGTGAAGGAGCAACTTGTTACAATGTCTGCTACAGTGTCATCTCGCCAGATCAGTGAGGCCACAGGAATTAGTCAGCACACTGTCAACCGTGTTCTACGGGGTCTGTTGTACAGAACCAGATACCTGCTGGACGACCACGGATTTTGAATGTACTCGACCTTGCAGTATGTTGATCCACACTGTGCATGCGAAACCATTGCTCACAATAGATTATAATTTGTCATGTTCAGTATCTTGAAGGCTTGATTGAGTGTACTCCCAATCTTTACCCTACAGAAATGCGTGATCAACTGCATGAGACACGGGGTATTGAAATTGCAGAGCCTACTATTTGGCGCACTATGCAGAGGCGCGGATTCTCTCGAAAATGGGTGCACTGAATCATTACAAAATTCTTGAAATAAAATCATACACTAAGTACATTTACAGGTGTCACGTTCTGCTTAGAAATAAACGGGGGTCGACGAGCGGAGTACTGGATTGTGACAGCGACCATTGAATGTTGATAACTCGCGTCGGAAAGGGATGATGAAGTGGCCCTTGGGTGCCTGGGTGGAGTCAACAGGTTAGCTTGTTTGTATTTGCTCCAAATCTAAACAACGCTCCATACGCCTAAAAATCCGAACCTGGTCTATCGATATGAAACTTGCTGTAATATCAATTTCGCGTCTTTGCACTCAAGTTCGCCACGGAGATTTGACATTGAAATGCCAAGCCAATAGCCGAAATCCACGAACCGAAATGTGACTGACTAAAATGTATCTAAGCGAGCTGCCGAGCGGCTGACAATCAGAGTTACATTTTTATTGATGAAGTTGAGCGTAGTTGTCCGGCTTTCCATATAAAATCGTTTGAGCTGTTCGTTCATGTCCTCAATGACATGAGGCATGGATTTCCGAGGTCTCTTCATCAATCAACAGTGCAAATCCAGAAAGCAATGAATCACCACTCATGCTTATACTCGATGTGAAGACGAGGTGGTCTTTCACCCACCAAATGCTCCGTATGTTATTTCTTGCCTGTCTTGCCAGATATTCACACTGATGTCATTTATTTATAATAGGCCATGCGTTTAGTTATTGCGAAGTTATTGATAGCTATGTGACTCGACCGGCACAGCGAGCCCTTCGCTCTCCTGAATTTTCCACTAATGAATGGGAGGCTATAGAACTTGTTGCAAAATGGTTGAAGAAATTTCGTTCAGCGACTACTCAGATGTCAATTACAAAGAAGCCAATGCTGTCACATACAGGTGCAGTCTTTTGAGGACTCCAGAGTGAGCTGAAGGCAGCCCTTTCTCAGCTGCCTGATGATGTTCCTCACGTTCTAAGGGATGGACTTGTAGCCTCCCTTATGAAACTTAGTGAGTAATATGATAAGTTTGATCAATCTCCTCTCTACACCTGGGCTGCTTGTAAGTACTTATATTATTTAACATTAAATTTTTAATGTTAAAATAAGGGTCAGCAGTTGCTGTTGAACGCATATTTTCAGGAGGAAAGGATACAATTTCACTATGCTGTGCTAGCCTAAAGGTTGAAACTATCCATACCCTTATGTTGGAGAAGCAGCATCTTTGTCTTGCTTGCAGCCTCTTAGCATCTCAATTGTCTTTGTACTTGTACTACTCAGTGTTTTATATAAATTTTTTAAACTTTGTTGAATACACGTTTTTTTCTTTATCTACATCTTCTAGTGTTGCAATGAGATACCTGCTATGCGTCGGCCCCTGTAAATTCACGCTTCGATTAGATACGAGATTCGACATGTACATAAGATAGTTACCACGGGTTACTGACATTGGAACAGAGTCTCCACGTTGACAATTAAGCGGCTTTGCTAAAGCTGCACACTCTGGAGAACGGACTCTCGAGATTGGAGTTGAGCCCCAAAACTGCCAATTAGTGTATTAGCAACACACCTACAAAAGGGGAATACGTAAAACAGTACTATCATGAGGCATGGATGACAGATCGCATACTATTAAGCACAAAGAACATCGAGGAGACCAGCACTCAAGAGAACGGACTTACACGGTTGTCGAAGAGACTAATGACGTAGCGTGTATCTAAATATACACGCATGGCAGACTACGCGAGATGTATCACGATACAGGGACCGGTGTCCTCCGGAGATAATGCCGACTAAGGTCTGAGGCATAAGTGCTCACTACGCACCAAGATAAGATGATTCTATTTCCGCTATTAGGGATCATACCTGCCCGAAGATCATCCCGATTAGGATATCGGCAAGCGCTGATCTACGTGCCGACTCCCCGCCGCTCCTCAGAAAACCCTAGATAACTCTCGAGACTATCTGTTCCCGCTCCACTGGCTAAAACTAGTACCTATTCCCGCATATACCTTACTCAGTGCGTCTCGCACGGACCACGCCCTTTTCTCAGACACGTATTTTACCTACTATACAGTACTATCACCTATTTTCCGAGCCCCTATCCTGTAGCCTATATAAAGGGCCTCCTAGCACCGTAGAAAGGGAAGCATCCTAGGGATCTTCCGCTCGAATAGCCCCTCTAGCGTATATAGACAAGATATAGATTTTATTTGAGATATATTCTGAAGACCGTGAGAATACTAAGTTAGATATTATTGCGCGAGTGCATAATCAGTCAGACTTGGTATATCCAGTAAACTCAAGACTTAGATATATTCATATTATATACACCATACATTTATGCATAACTTACTACACCAATTGCGCTACTTACCCTTGCCCAGCCGTCCTAACCACACGCTGTGATATTCCCTCGAACACTTAGTAACTTAACTCGAGAGTGCCTTTTTCCGACTATTCACACAGTCTTTTCACCCTAGAGTACCAGTTATGCACTTTAGCAATTTGAGTGCATATAGCAAGGGTATGTACACCATGAGTGAATTACAGGTAATAAAAAGTTTCGAAATGAAAAGTTGACCGTAAAACGGCAATACGGCCGTACATTTACGGGTGCCGTACGGTTGAGACTCAAAAATTGACCTATACGGGACGGTTACGGTACGGGTAAGTGCCGTACATGTACCATCAGAATACGGCCGTGGCACGTGACGGTACGGTCGGCAGCCCTACTTATGTGTTTAAGGCCTCACTCAGCCCACGGGATGTCTCGGCATTCCCCGGCTGGTACCTCTTGCTCGGGACTCCAAAACACCGTGCAGCTCCCCGTAGGGTTTCAGCTCCATTTCTGCATCGGTTCCTCGGAATATGGGGCACAGAAAAGCCGGTTGAATACTGGGTGACTTTCCGTAACGTTTGAAAAGCCTTTCAGATTCAAATATTGCTTTCAGACGCGTTAGTCGAGGTTTACCGACATTTACTTGATGAATAATCAGGACCCCGAAAAATATTTTGAACTCCGAAAGCTTTCAAACGTCGTTTGAAAGCAAAGTCTGTAACGAGGGTAAATGTCCCTCACACTGATTTAGATTCTGGCTTTCAGTGTCTTTTTCGTATCCCGACACCATTTAAGGGAAATATATCACTGTCGCATCAAAGCCAAGGTGTCGGCATCCCTCTAATATCAAAGTCACCCTTGCCAAGGTCAGATGTATCCGTTCATAAAGCTTAGGTAAACATAAGGGTTCCAACTCCGACCGGCACCCTTCTGAAATCTGAAAACGTTCCAGAGGTTACGGAAAGTCACCCGCTCATCAAGTCCGTCTCCCCAGCCAAAGCCCGCTTTATTGAGAAACACGACAATGATATCGTTATCGTCTCTGCTGTCCGTTCTACTATCACTAAGGTACCCTTTCCCTCCTTTTCCATCGTCACATTCTTACTAACCACACACACACAGGGCAAGAAAGGCAGATTCGAAGACACCATGAGCCCGACCTCATCCTCTCGCACATTCTCCGCGTCGCCTATAAGCGCGCGGGGGTGACCCGACGTCCTTATAAACCCGGACGCAGCAGACTGCCCCCTCCCCTTAGATATCACCTCCGAAAATGTCGCCGCCAAATACAACATCACTCGTGTCGTCCAAGACACCTTTGCCGCGCGCTCATTCTCCAAGGCCGCTGCTACTCAGAAAGCAGGCAAGTTCAGGGAGGAAATCGTACCCATCAAAACTAAGATCGTTGATCCCAAGACCGAGGAGGAGGAGGTGGTGGTGGTGGATGCGGACGATGGGATTAGGGGGTATGACCGCTGAGAGCCTCGCGAAGCTCAAGCCTATTTTCTCCAAGGCGGGGACGACACATGCTGGGAATGCACAGTAGGTCTCTGACGATGCAGCAGCGGTGGTACTCACCACACGCGCTGTCCTATACTGGGCAAGCACATCACCGTGGCGATAGCGCGCGTCCCACCCAAGATTATGGGTGTCAGCCGGCATTTGTGATCCCCGAAGTCCTCTCGCTTACTGGGCTCACCGAGAACGATGTGGACTTTTACTAGGTCGACGAGGCGTTTTCGAGCCGGGCAGTTCACTTGATTCAGAAGCTTGGTATAAGGGAGGAAAAGGTGAATTCGGATGGGGGTGCGATTGCAATGGGGCATCCTTTAGGCTGCAGTACGTCTTCTCCCTTTCTCCTTTTTCAACTTTGAGGGTTGCTGATAGGTTTATTTAACCGGAGCGAGACAAGTCGCCACTGGCCTCGGCGTCGCGAAGCAGCAGGATAAGAGAGTGTTTGTGACAAGCATGGGTATTGGTTCAGGGATGGGGATGGCTGCCGTGTTTGTTAGTGAGCATTAGTGCACGTTGTTGAGATATTTTTATAAGGATTTTGTATTTTTATATATTTGAAAAGTCTACTAAATACGTAGGGCAAACGATTCGTATGTAGGAAAATGTAATCAAAAGGTTTTCATATAATCAAGATTCAAGCTTCAAGCCTATAGATATTAGGTATTTCTTTAATCTATCTTCGTTTACTACATATCTTGTTCATTTCTGCAGAGCGCCGGATGTACTCGGATGTTCACTGTTGCTGTTATAAATGAGAATAGATAAGATATGGGGACATGCTTGGTTGTGCCTACCTCTGCGTCGTTCTTCTTCGACTTTGGCATGCGCAACTTTTCCATGAACTTTGAAAGTTTAGAGCCACTGATGTTAAGATTAGTGCTAGAATTTGTAGAACGTCAATATATTAACCCATATAATAAGTAATCCAATGGGAAAGGATCGTACCCTTCGTGTGCCATGCTATTTTTTGTTTCGTCTGAGATGCTTGCTGTAGGAGATTTGAACAATGTATCATCGTCAGTGTATGGTTCACTTTCAACGACTCTATCACATTTCTTATATGCGAGTAAATTTCGCATTGCCAACTGAGACTATTGACTCTACATACCTCTAAGTACTGTTCCATATAGGACTGCAACTTTACCTTTCGCCATTTTTCAAGTTTAAATTTCTCGAGTTTTTCCATGAGATTTCTTCTCTTAGATCGTAAGTATCGACCTAATTCACGATATGGTGGAGCTTTTCTTGTGAAGAGCACCTTGAGTATATGAAAGTATATTTCGATAGGTAAATTTCTGTGAGGCAGATACGAAATGATGTTCTATTTAAAACTGAAGAAACTTGCTGGACTTACATATCCTCGGTTTGTATAATCCAGTTCACCAAATATTTCATCAATCTGGCATGGTCCATGTTCATTTTCTCCCATTTTACTTCCCAACATTCAAGATTTTTTGTAGATTTTGTCGTATCCACAGTCAAATCCACATAACATGAGTCATCATCATAAATTTTCATCAACCAATTATTCATCAGAGTGAGCATAGGTCTTGTTAGTGGTTTGAATTTTGAAGTATTGTAAAAAAAACTCCGTAACGATCCGAAATCAATATTAAACTGGGAGACGAAATCATCTTTCTCCTCATGAGGATTGTATGCATTTACATATTTCGATGTAGGGGTCTCCTAATAATGATATTCAGTACTAGAAGTCAGCGCAATGAAATTAACCTTACAACACTCTCAATATCATAGCCGCCAATATCAAGAATTAGCCTTGCGCTTCCTACACATATAACTGATGTGCAACTATTCTTGGGAGGATGATTACCCTTTATAATAAGCCGTAATGCATCAACTATGCAATTTTTTCCGAATGTACTATTAATATCATCCACCCAGGAAGGATTGCTGCGTAGGAGATGCCAGAAAAGATATTTATAGCTGTAGAACTTAATTACGTTTATATTCGATAGATCATCTAGTAAATTATCCTTGGAGACGTAATGGTGTGGGGGTTGAATGATGTGGCTGATACAAAGCTTGGCTAGATAGCCATCTGCATATGAAACTTGAATGAACAATTTTCCAGAGCGTGCTTCATCTTCTAGAAAATCATTGAAGGATGCGTGGTAAAATGAAACAGAGTCATTTATACTCTTAGGAAACTTTATGATTGAATGTAGATCAGCCAGTTGAATATTAATGTCCTGCCGTAGAAATGTCGACATGAAAGTCATGGCCCTCCCGTCAATATCTGAATCAAAATTGAAGCCAAACATCATTTGCATTAGAATAGGTCTTATATCTTCATAGCTTGCTTGAGCTGATTCAAGAATCAATTTATATAAAGCATCCATTTCTGAGTACGGATTATCATTTTGAATTGAACGTGTCTTTAAAATTATCTCTAGCTGATGCTTCGGGTTCCTTCGAGGGTCACCAGTATATCTCATCACTGTAGCTGGATATATAAATTGACCAGATGATTTTCCTACAAGAATCATAATTTCTTCTTCATTGGGCCAATCTGCATGCTGAAGATCTGGATAATGAATGCGATTTTTCCTGATTTCTGCAAACTTTTCTCTGAGAAATAGCTCAATATCTTCATCAGGTTTAAATTTTTCATCAAGCTCCAAAGGAAAACAGTGCGGAGATATGTCTTTGCACTGGAATGACTCCCGAATTTCAAGCTCAGGCCGACTGAAAATAAGGAACACCAGCTGTATTGAAGACTGGGATAAAACCCTCACAATGCTTTGTATAATATATGAGTGCATCTTGCTGTTCTGACATTCATCTAATCCATCAATAATCATACATCGAATGGGAGCAGTACAATTATCATTTAGCTCAGAACAAAGCTCCAGCGGTTCCACAATAAGCTCTCTTATTTGGGTTTCGATAGACTTTTCAAAAATTTTCGGGTCTTGGTCTATCGCATTTGAGATGTGTCGCTTAGTTTCAGGAATGTACTTCGCAACTTGATATGCCAAAGTGGCCACAAGAGGCTCTGCCTTATTTCGATCGTTTGCATGTCGTGAGAACGCGAAGAATCCGCACAGTGTACCTTTCATGTCTTTCCGTTCAGCTACAGATTGGGCTATCGCCGATTTTCCAGCACCCGCTGGACCGTTTACCCACATGACCTTTTCATCTTTCTCTCTAAGTTTCTCTTTCTCTTCATCTTGATATTCATATATCTCTTTATCTTCGTTATTCCTATTCTCTTGTTCTTCTATTTCTCCTTTTTCATTTACTTTTTTGACCCAATTGACGATCTGATTTTGCACCAATTCACGTGTTCGAGGGTGGCACTTCGGTGGGTCAAATCGTTCTTTCGAGTCATGCATTGCACTTATAGCTACATATTTCAGCCATTCCTGGTATCCTAATCATGTTCATAAGCGAGGTTAGGCCAGGCCCATGCTATAGCATATAGTGGATTATTGCTCACCGTTGGTAACAATGGCATTGTGGTTGTAATTCTCAATCATCTGGGTATTGTCGCCGAACTGGATGCCGCTGGGTCTCTCGAAGTAGGGCATTTTAGATGAAAAGCTGTACGGTTTACTGATGGCAGTTGGTGGGATCAGAGAGCGGAGCGATTGATCACAGTGATATGTCTTTACTTATACTTAAGTAACTGAAGTTTCCATCGTATGTTTCCAATTGGAGAGTTATTATCTCAGGGTTATCTCCGTTCTTAATACGTATATTTATGCTGTGAGATATTGACTCAAGGAACGTGTATTAATAACTTGACAGTTGATGTATAATCACCCTATTCCCCGTGGAGTGGCATAGATATGCCATGACTGACGAACGAGGGAAAAGAGACCGCTTCACACATAAGAGTAGATCACAGAGAGTATCAGGGGTCGTGGTATGCAACTAGGGTACAGTGGGATGGGAGAAGACGTAGCAGATTGAGCTTTCCCCCATGTCATCGTATCCTGTCCAGGGTGTTGGTGTTGACAAACGTACAAGCGAGAGGTAGGAAGCTTAACATTATCACAAATCTTCATTAGATATCTCCCCCTCCCCTCCGCCACACCCTTCCCCGCCAACCGTACCCACAACCCTTACACCGACAAACCGCGTGCTTTCGGGTCTACAACAGAATGTGCAGGTCATCAACTCCGAACGACAAGCAGCGGTCAGGCCCGTGGCAATGGTTGCAGGCTATAGATCATCGCCAAACTACGGGCGAAACAGCTGTTGCCTCCTTCGCACCACGAAATGGCCGAAAGAGAGCACCAGGAATGTCGTTCGTGACGTGTCCCCCGATTGTAGATGTACACCACGCACCATTGTTGCTCGGAAATGGACTTGACTGCGACTTGTTGTTCTTGGTATGGTTCTTCAAGGATTAGTGGGAGGCTTCTTCATCGGGCTGTAATGGGTTACATGGAATAGGGGGGTGTATGAAGAGGAGGTGGAAGAGAAAGAGGCTAGTGAAGACGAACGAACACTTGATAGCAATTGTTTCCGTCTCTCCCTCAACCACGGTTTTGACTATGCGCCGGCGACCCCACATCAGGACACGCGACAGAATCCGTACCCCGCTCACTTTCAAGCGGTATATCATTCATACTTCCAACGACGGGAGACGATCGGACCAGTAGGTTAGATTCACATATTCATCTTTGAGGTGGGCATGGTTGGAGCGAAGCAGACGCCGAAGGGAGGGGCAGAAGAGGATGCGCGGGGAGGAATGTGTAGAAGTACTATTAAAACTTGTCAGTCCATTGTACGACGAGGGAGAAATGAGAAAATACTCACCTTATCGCTCCTCTCAATAAGGAGCCCAGTAACATGTAAGTAGTAAAACTGCCTCAATGCACGGCGGCAGAGGGAGATTCTTTCAGTGTCACGGCGCCGGCAACGTGAGTTCAGTACAGTCCTTATAGCGTCAGCTCGAGTTTAGCCATGTCATGCTGGTGTGGAGCCGGGGAGGTGGGGACAGTCACTCTTGCGAGACCAGCGAAGGAGGTCGAAGAGAGGGGAGGGTTTGGGTGGTGTTGAGAAGTCGTCGAATCCTAGAGGGAGGGCTGGATGGGAGAGGATGCGGCGGGTGGCGGGAAAAGGGAGAGCGTCGAGCATGGTGGAGGTCAGTGTGGTATGACGTTATGAAAGAAGGCGGGGGGCGAGGACTTTGAAATTTGGAAGCGTAGGATAAATATTATTACGTGACCGAAGTGATGCGTCTCGATTTGATCTATAATATTAGCGCGTTGAGCGCGTCTATCCGACTCTAAGCATAAAATAAGCAGCGCTAAGATAACATCTATATTACCGCGATTCGTAGCGGATGATCAGCATAAATTAGCTTAGTAGTAGGCATGTTGGGTTGAGTACGAGGGCCCAGGCTACGTATATATTTGAGATAGTACTAATGAAGATGGCAGCACTGGCATCTTTCACTAATAGCATCGATAACGTGTTACCACTATTATAAGAGCAATCGATACATATCACTATCCTGAAGATAAAATTAAAAGCAATAATCGAGCAGCGTGTGATGATTCGAAGTCACTATTCTACTCACCGAAGTATGTTTATATTAGTACATCGAATGAGGATCTGGCGATCCCAGAAATGTCGCAGAAATGGGATCTGTGCACATCGCCCATCATGTGAACATCTCTGACAGCTCATCGATAAGGGCTTAAAATAGAAACACGAACGATACGAAGGGGCACAGCAATGGAATACATCGAAGAAGGACCTCGATGCATTCGTCGATAGCAAGAACAGTGTTATTTGCTTAATATCCGAATCTCTGTATAAATCACTTGAGGTGGCCACATGAGTCTTTGAGTTGGTTATAGCACTCACGTCGAACGTCTCCTTCGATAGCAAAATAGCCTGCGTATCCACCTGACATTCAGATGTAATGCACTCGTGTCAACTCTGTAGAGGAGGAAGCTGCGCTGGTGATGATCCCACTGGAACTAGATACAAAGGTATATATGCTAAAAAAATGAAGCGGAACGAATACCTAAAAGAAGAAAAGTACAGTAAAACGGAGATTAAAGAAGGTCTAGAGGGGGAGGAGGCGGAGACCATGAGAGAGCGGAAGAAAGAATATACGCGTCCCAAGTTGAGCGTGAGAGCGAGTGGAGATCGTAAATATGTGTGTTTTGTAGTGCAGGCAGATTGCTAGCTCTACAACCCGCATGTACACGGTGATTCTGACAATGTATGAAAAGCGTGTTCAATGGTATAATGGTGCTGTAGATTTGGCCAGAAAAGATGTATACGAAGTAGACATTGCATGAAGTAAGGAATACTTTCAGGAATCAACATTGTGTAACCACCGGTCCTCTCAACGACTACTCTGTAGAGCAGGCGTTCTGCCTGCATATCAAAACGACACATTTGACGGATCTGCCAAGTAGTCACGTGGCCCTCGGCTCAACACGTACAGTGACACACACAACCCCTAGCTAGCTTCCATCTCTCACTACCACCGCCCCCACCGCCGCCCCCTGCTTCTCTCACCTGTAGAGCAGGCCATCTGCCTGCACTACGAAATGGTATATTTTGCGGATTCCGTAATTGCTGTTCTGACCATGCTTATGTAAGCGCACCACACCCTAACAACATTCAGTGTTTTCAAATTTTCTTGACATTTTCTTCATTCTTCCCCTTTTCCCTTTCCCCAAACTCTAGACTTCCTTTAGTT
>JASFCY010000070.1:10673-21844 GCA_036940585.1 Cyathus olla
TTTTAAAGACTTATAAAGTACACAAGGCTCGGTTGACTTCGTGAACGATCCCGCCCAAATATTGTTATCAAGATTAGAACAACTGATGGTTGCAACTAATGGATATACTGAAGAGAGGAGGGTCTGGGTAATTACTGGTCAGTACATCCCACATGCCCTAGCATACTGCTCCTCTTGACGTTCTTTTTTGATAGGAACGTCCTCTGGATTTGGCCGGCGCCTTGTGACATCCGCCCTTGCTCGAGGTGATCGGGTCATTGCTACCGCTCGATCTGAAGAGAAACTCGTCAATCTTATGTCAATCTGTAGTCCCGATATTCGTGATAACCTCAGGACTATTCAGTTAGATATCACGGAGCCAGAAGAGATCATTAAAAAGAAAATTAACCAAGCAGCCCGATTCTGGGGTCATATTGATGTCCTAGTCAATAATGCGGGTGAGCGGTGACCTATTCGTTTCTTACGAGAAAAGCTCATGTTTTCTCAGGAATTGGATATCCAGGTATTGTTGAGGAGGGAGGGTATGATCTCCAACTTCCCAGTTGCTCGGTTTTCTGAACACCAAGACAATTGCGTATAGGAACCATAACCTTCGCCGCCAGTTTGAAACAAACGTTTTCGGGATAATGAGCGTAACGAATGCTACATTGCCACATTTAAGAAAAAGCCCTAGAAAAGATGCCACCGTAGTTGTAGTCGGAAGTCGTTCTGCATGGAGAACGGAGATCGCTGTAAGCTTTCCCGTGCCTCTTCTCGCTATCACTCACTTTGATCACGTCTTCAGGGACTTGGTAGCCTATCGCTGATTGATTAAGACGCCTCACAACTCACGTGAAATCAAATAGGTCCATATGCAGCGTCGAAAGCTGCTATTCATGGTGCGTGTGGTGCTCAAGGGGTGAAGCTTGTCCAACTCAAAACGCCACCCGCAGCGTTAACCGAGACATTGATGACCGAGCTGTCTCCTTTCAACATTCGGGTTTTGCTCGTGGAACCAGGTTCGTTCCGCACGGAAGGTATTTATGGCCAGCAGTTCTACGCCGAAACCCCGATCTCGGCGTATGACGAGCTTCGTAATGCGAGCATAAAACGCTTTACCAGTGTCCCTGGGACAGAGAAAGGTGATCCAGATAAGGCGATGGAAGCTGTCGTTGATGTCGTGAGAGGAGAGGGTTTTGCAAAGGGAAGACCGTTCCCTCCTTACCTCGTGCTTGGAGAAGATGCAGAGAACGATATCCGGAACAAATGTGCCAAAGTGTTGGCCAATTTAGATGCTTGGCAGGACGTGACTAGGGGTGTGAACTTCTCATAGATTAGCATAGGGAAGTAGGAGTATGATTCCGGGATATTATTCAATAACAACTGCAGGTGAGTTCTTTTCTTTCTCCAGTTAGAGTCAACTGCCACTCACAATCAGGTTCGATCGAAGGTGCCAAGCGCAATAAGTTTCTAATAATAGCGCGACGCTTTCGTGCCCTGTATCAAACTTTTTGAATGCAATAGCCTGTGTATTTTCTCGCCATACTCTGACTGACGGAGAGCGGCTGATGAGTTCTTTCTCTGCGATCGTACTTTACGCGGCGATAACCGGAATGGTAACAGCCGTGTCAGGTAGAATGTCGTCCGTAAGGGGGGATATTGGTCCCATTTGGCCAGTTCTGTTCAGTCCATCTCCATCAGTCATTCTGTTGACAAGGATGAGGAGATGAGGCCCTGTTAATCTTAACACAATCTAATTTATGTGGTTTATGCTTACAGGAGAAGATGCGATCGGTATAGGATCGTATGAACCCTTTATAAGACTCTTCACTGGTGGAAGCTATTTCCAGAATCCTTTCTTTCATCTTCAGAAATCGCAACAAGAGCAATGGCTGCAGGTATTGAAGAGCATGCTAAGGTCTGGCTCATCACTGGTATAGTATCCTCATACGTAGTTGATGTCTCCAAATTGTTAACGCCTTTTTAAGGAACAACCTCAGGTTTTGGACGCCGATTGGTAACCTCCGCTCTCCTTCGCGGTGACAAAGTAATCGCGACCGGGCGGTCCTTAACAAAACTGGAGGATCTACTAACCAGCTACGAGCCTGCTGTTCGTGCAAATCTACGCGTTGTCCAGCTTGATGTAACAGAGGGCAGTGAAAGAATTAAAGCAAAGGTTGACCATGCAGCCTCGATATGGGGACGCATAGATGTTGTGGTGAACAATGCTGGTGAGAGTGGCTGACCATTAAACTTTAAGTGCCTGCTCCTAACGCTATAGTGCATCAGGGGTTGGGCTCCCAGGGCTGATAGAAGAAGGGGGGTAAGTGGCGTAGTTTTCTATAACTGATTAACGAATTAACGAACAAACAGGAGCTCATACATGCGTCGCCAATTCGATACAAATGTATTCGGCTTGCTTGATGTTACAACAGCTGCATTACCCCAATTGCGTGCGCAGAAAGCTGGTACTGTTGTTATCGTCGGGAGTCGGTCGTCATGGAGAACAGAAATAATGGTAAGAGCACATGAGTGATATGCTACTTTTTGGTTTGGCTAACTTCGTTTGCAATGAAGGGAACTGGTGAATGGGCTTCTTTAGCCAGTATGCGCCGTCTGTTATCTAACTGTTTATTCAGGTCATTATGCCGCATCGAAAGCTGCCGTGCGCGGTAAGATCCCTTTCGCTTGATGCTATCAATCAGCTAACTCACGTCTCCCGGAACTATGAATAGCTCTTTCTGAAACCCTCTCCGTTGAACTTTCTCCTCTTAATATTCGCGTTCTACTCGTGGAACCCGGAGGATTTCGGACCGAAGGCATGCTTAAACAAGTGTACCATGATCAGAATCCAATTCCTGATTACGACCTACAACGCTCAAAGAGCATGGCCATCTTAGCAAAAATGCCCACTATGCAAATGGGTAACCCAGACAAGGCCATGGAAATTGTCGTCGATGTAGTCAGAGGAGAGGGGGTAGCGAAAGGACGACCGTGGCCTGGCCATCTCATCCTTGGGGAAGATGCAGATAACGATGTAAGAATCAAGTGCTCTAAGGTGTTAACGGTACTCGATCAGTGGAAGGACGTGACGACAGGCGTGAGTCTTTGATGTTGCTGTTTGACAATGAGTGGGCATTCTTCTGGCGTTTATCTATTATTGATGTACTTGAGGCCAAGAGTTAGCTTATGTAGTCGGTAAGTTCTCAATGACTTTACATCTCCAAAAGTTGATCATGCTGACTTCGTAATGCCGGCATTTGCAGATCCCAAACTAATGTCAACCTATAATAATCACATACTTTCTTCCCATAAAAACGCTGAGCATTGTTTATAGAGGTTTGCGCATCCGCTAGACACCTTGCCGCCCTCTCTAATCGAAGGAGAGTGAGCCGGCCCCATAAACATCTCACATTCAAACGAAGGAAGGTGTTGCGAAGATGTACAGTATCAGACCTTTGCCCGGATAGTTTGAGACAAGTGTTTGTAACGTTTGGAATTTTAGTGATATTACCCCATCACAGCAGGCTACCGTATCTCAGAGCGAGAAGGAGTGGCATGATGGTGACCGTTAGAAGTCTGTTGGCATGGATGGTGGAGATCTCAAGAGCACAGATATCTTTTATTTGTATGGAGGAATAGAGCAATGATATTGCAATGGGCCGTTCTTAGTATCTGAGTAACCCTATACAGAAGCTTACGCAGGGCAGCAGAACGTGGCTCGTGGTATGTGGGGTTACTACTGGTGTAACCTGAGACCCAAGACTCACGCCTTTTCTCTTTGAGCCGGTAGAATTTCGAACAGAACGTACGCATTTCGCCCGTTGCAAAAGCGAAGGCCAGGCTCGCATTCGAAAGCCAACGAATGAACAATCCTAAATCATCCTGAAAAAAAGCGCTTCGCTCAGGGGTTTTTTTTCCTTAATCTGGCTAACGAAAGATAAATATAAGTACTTGTAGGACAGCGTCGCGATGACCGGTTTCTAAGCAGCCAGAATAGTGTAAAAATAGACAGGCAATATGTCATAGGGGGTTGCCGCGATTCTTGAATGATTGTGGCTGGAGATACATCTTAAGTCGGGAGGGAGAGATGTCGATTAAATTGCATAAGTGCTGTTCATCTGTGAAGTAAGGCATGGGGCATGAAATGATGAGACGTCCTGGGCGGTCTGCTGCTTCCGCGTGAATCTCCATCCCGCCTGCCTTGAAGCCCCTAAACTTTGCAATCCTGAGCCACAAACAAGGAGTTGAAGTAGATGCATCACACTGTAAGCAATTAACAGGGAAACCATACAGAGATCATAGAACATCATCGGTATGGAAGCTAAGCCAGCGCCCTGGCCCGAGATAGCCACCATATCTCTACAGACATTTTTATCGAGCATATTGCATACCCTGAATAGAGATGCAACTAATAGTATTTGATAGTGGCTGATCGCGCGTACGATTCCTCGAAAGGTATGATGAACATGATACGAAGGATCGAGAAAAATTTCACGAGTAAAATATCCGATTCGGCGCATTTGGCTTGCGCACTGGAGCGGGGATTCGAGAATAAGAATAGCTACGAGAAGATGAGGGGTATTGGCGTTTGGAAATGATAGTCGCTGAGATATCTGATTCTACTAGAATAAAGCGATAAGATCGCGATTATAACCTTACCCATTTAAGCCATCCAACAGGGCACATCAGGTGGTATTGTCGCAACTCGAGCTGTAGCTACTTGGGGCCTAGTTCGGCAGTGAAAGGTATCCAGAAATCCCTCGTTTCCAACTTCAGCGACCGGGTCCGCAGATGTTCAGGCGAAAGATCAGGACAATGTCAATCTGATTGGATTCAATATATAATGCTTGGTAACTGCTGACTATAACCTGTCGCCCAAGGTACCATAGTATTACTGGTTTGCCCCCGGTTAGAAAAGCTGCGGAATGTAGCGTTTGGCAGGGGATCACGACAGTAAGGTAGCATGAAAAGGTCCACCCGCCAGTGAGGCTCTGTATGGTTATAGAGTACTACTACCGGCGTGTATTCACACCGATTGTAGACTATCGAATGCCCCGCCACTCAGTGCGCATACGTAATATAGTGTAAAGGACACTTGCCTGGACGCCGTACCATAGCATATATGCATGCACGTCTCTCCTTGCGCCTGCCAGAATCCACTTGACAACATCACATACTGCTGCCAGATTACCTACTGAGATAGAAGCGCATCATGCTGGTAAGGTTTGGATCCCATATCAAAAGGGAGATGCGAAGACAATATACCCCGCAGAGGATATACGACCCGGGTCCTGGGCTAGGAATGACCGATCTGAGGGCTGAAGTACAAGGTAAGGTTAGATTTCATGTTCATAACTGTAATACTAACATTAGCATAAATCTCCCGAGTGTATGGGAGAGGAGATACACGTTGTACAGATACACGAATAGCTACCCAGAAACAACAGTCATGCGACCTTCAAAAATTTTGGGGATCATAGCTCCGTCGACAGAGGATCATAGTACGACGATACGGCTGCGATGCATTCGCATTGATAGACACCCTGGTGAAGGTACTCTACTATGAAAGAAGTTAGAGACTGCTAAGGATATATGAAAGTACTGAAAAACCTTAAATCACAGTGGAAGCGAACAGCATCATGGCAAACATTAGATGAGCGAGGATATTCTTAGCCCCAGATTTTCACGTCAGAGACGACAGCCCTCCATATAGGCAATATGACATCGTTGCCAATGAAAATGATTTTCGCGCCTGGGGTATAAAGTCGAAGATATAGAGATATATGCGTCCACGTTGACGGGGTTGTGTTGTAGCGCGACCGCAGTATGGCCAGAATAGGTTTGGCTTCCACTATTCATTCTTGCTGGGGTAAGGATGCATGAAGAATCTGTTTCAGTTTACCGCCCAGACATTGCATAGTCAAGATTACACGAGGAGTCTCTAGATCCTTACACCCGATAAGCAATGGCTTACAGTAGTTATTGCAGTTTATAGCTAGGAATTGACATTCAATATAAACATAAATCAATAACCGTGGATGCTGACCATATATCATCAAAGGAACTACGACATTCCTTGCTAAGCTGCTTTCATGGAATGGATGACCTTCCCGTTGCATAAATCGTTACTGCCCGTCGCTGGAGGCCAGGACTTGGTTTAGGGACTGAGAGCGCCGGTAACTGTTACTAGTAAACAGTATCCGAGAGACGAGTGAACAGTGAGCATCTTCTAATGAAGCACCTCTAACGTAATAGGATCGCATGTATATGCCTATGGATGTCCGAGTGGAGTGATGCATGGAAGCACTGCATAGCTATTTGGCCCAGGATGGAAAAGTGAATCGTAGCCAAGGATGCTCTGGGAATATATGGGCCACAATCCTCGAAAACACGCCCTCTAACGATATCGTGACCGACGCGAAGACACCTGAATTCAATTGAAAGTGTTGAAATTCAGAAAGTCTGCCCTGGGTAAATGCTGCCCCGTAGATATGGTGGCCTTAGATACGCTTCGTAGTGCGTAAAAGGGGGAGAATTATTGACATATTGCTGTGTCTAGCAGAAGCTCGGCGTCGTGAGACACGAGAAGGGTACAACTTCGAGAATCATGAAGAACCTAGATGACTTGCTTCCTTCATGAAGACTCTCTGGGCGTGAGTGCCACTATATAATTAACGTATATAGCTTTTGAGGGTTGAGGCTGCAGACTGAGTTTCACGGAATATATCGTCCATATGCTCGAGAGAAAATAACGGGAAACCGTGCCGTTCTGTGGGTCCTGGCGATTCTTTAGACATTGATAACCTGTAGAAGGAGGAGGGTCTATATACTGCATGCATTAGGAAGGATAGCGTGCGTACCATACGTTCGATCATGGGAAGGACAATGGAATGTCCTACACTCTATACAGTTGGATCCCGGATCTTGGCTTCTGTAGTTTTTTCGATTCCCGTTTATTGTCCGTCGGGGCGTTGGAGCTTCTGTAGTACTTGCTCCAATAACCTCGGCAGTTGACAAAGAAGACGTGATAGTTTTATGTGGTCAATATCGAGTCAGCCACAGACGACATGACGAAGGCATTCTATACATTCGTCAGAAATGAAATTCAACGTAAATTGAGCCACTAGAAATAAAAACATACTGCGATAACGCCTACACAGCCGCCTCCTTGGAATCCGTTGCTCAATGCCTAACATAAGGCAGAAGGATTTCAAGACACGATATGCCCCAGCACCCGCGCCATGATTCCATGGTCGATAGAACCATGATAGAACCTTGAAATGGGGTATTCTTCACAAACTATATATCGACAGTTCCCAACGAGAATGGTTGAATACGTTAGATACTATCAGTCTCCAGATTTAGGCTTTATGAATAAGTCTAGCGAATTATATTAGAAAATTGGAAATACGAGTCATAATCAAAGAGCAAGATAGTTGGCCGGGGGACTCGGGGTGAGCAAAATGTCACACGCTTGTCTCACGTGGTGTGTGACATTGTGACCAAAATTTCCAGTCCGGAATTTGACGCGCCTCGCAGCTGTGTATTCGAGGCAAGTTCAAGGTCACCAATAGTGCCATCAAGTATGTTTTACTTTCTTCATATTTCTGAATATACTGTTAACTATATTTCTTCTAATCCGCCTCATAATTCAACCTAATCTTCCTCAAAACCCACTTCGAACTCAAAAGTCATGTCATTGCTGGCAGCCGCCCGCTCCGGTCTTCCTGGTCCTTCGACCAGTTCGCTTCTCCGCGTCCCAGGAGGAGTTTCTGTCATGCAAGTAAGATTTACTGCCAGAAAGCCCAGAAAGAATACGGGTACGATGTTTCGGTTTACATTTCTCGATAGCATCAAGTGACACTACGAACTCCCGCAGAAAACGCCAAAGTAGGAAGCAAGAGGCTTGGGGTTGGCAAACCTGGAAGACCGGTACGTTACTCTCTCTTCTTTTGTCGCAGTTCAGTGGTTTAACGCTACGAACAGAAAATCCTGAAACCGATGAATGCCAACGAGCTCAAACTACAGATATTCCAACCTACAAGACGGAATGAGAAGCTCGACCTGCCTATGTTCAGTGCGGTGCGGTTCTTACTTCGTTGTCAGCTCCATGCCCGTACTTACCAACGTATAGCGAGCAGTGGAGGAAGGAGCTGAGGGTCCCATGGCTTTCCCGCTTGCGAAGGGCGAGCCAGGATTCGTGTATGGTCTTCCGAAGCCAATAAGGCGCGAGGTACGTTCATGTCATGTCTTTCTGATGTGAAGAACAGCTAAAACTCCTTATAACAGTTCCGCATTCTCTCCAAACCATATTGCATAGTCCGCGAAATTACCCGAGAAACCTGCAAGACTCTTGACGAGGCTTCTAGGACTTCGAGTGAGGAAACCAGGTTGGTGATAAGTACGTTCTATCACCCCCTCGTACCCGTTTCCTGGTATTCAACCTCCCATCCTGGTAGCTGGTGATCGTGGCTCAGGAAAATCTTTCCTCCTCATGCAAGCTGCCCAATATGCGAAGGAAAAAGGCTGGATTGTTATCTACATTCCTAAAGGTGCGCCTTTTCTAGTCCCTCCTTCACCGTCCAACCCCAACCTTTATCGCAGCGAAGAAACTCGTCAACTCTACCAGCTCCTATATGTACGACATTCGCACGCAGACATACGTCCAGCCCGGCGCGTCATTTGGGATCCTAAAACACATGCTCTACGCTAACTGTACGTAGTTATATGTCCTTTCTCTCTGTTTCCCAGTCATTAAATCTGTCATAGCCAAAATGCTGCACAATATAAAACTCACCTCCCGATTCGCCTGGGAAAAGGGTGTCATCAACTCAGGACAGAGCGTCGCTGAGATGATAGAGGCTGTGATAAAGGAGAATATCCATGCTGCATGCCCTGTGCTGCTGGAGCGAGTATTGGCGGAGCTCGAGGCGCAAAAGTGGGTACTCCTTTCTAGCATTTTATAGTGTATTGACTTTCATATAGAACACCCGTTCTCCTTGCCGTCGATGACTTCCAGGCGCTGTACAGCAAAACACTGTACAAGGACCAGCATTTTGCTACAATCAAACCTTACCATCTTTCAGTCCCCCGCGCACTGTTGGAATACGCTTCGGGCAAAAGGAAATTCGTGAGTTCCCCCTTTCACCCCACATTCTCTCTCTGATTCTCTTTCTAGCCCCACGGAGCTATCATTGGCGCCTTAACAACCACCGATACCACCTTTCCCGTCCCACTCGAGCTCAGGGATACGTTGGATACAGGCTACGCCCATCCCACATCGCCATATGAGAAGAGAAACGAATCCCTGCTTTCGTACGCAAAGGGCCTGAAGGCGATTAAGATGCCTCAAAAGCTGTCCCCCGAAGAGGCGGCAAGTATGTTCGAAGTGTGGATGATGGATCGGGTTGTTAACGTCGGTATGTCCATTTTCTTTTGATAAGACATTTGAGGAGATCGCTGACTTGAAATGCAGCCAATAAAGATGAGTTCTTCCTTGCCAAGTATAACGAGGCGCAGGGAAACCCAAGGGATTTCGTATGGAAGGGGTTGCTTAATACGGTAGAGTACTAATTGGATCTTTGTTTACCTTTTTTTGTGGATGGAACAAATATTTAATTCTTATCTTCGCGCTGCGCGTGTGTCAGTGGCTCTCGACGATGTATACTAACGTCTGCAAGGGGTGCGATAGCATGTATAGTATACGTGCTTTTAATTTTCCCTGTAGCCAAGGAATATCTTCATCGTAAAGCATTGCTAAGAGTAGATGGTTTGGAGAGACTAGCCATTGGTAGTGGTATATATTCGTCCGCGTCCACCCTCTCCCTATTTTACCACCCTTTGCCTCATTTATCGAACACAGCAAAGTCCACTATATCGATCATCCCTGTTCGTTACTCGTTACGGTTGTGTTCAACCGTAAGCACTACCCACGGCAGTTCTACTGCACGTTACGTGGAAGACCCATTCGGGTAATAGATCATGTACATGTGAGTAATTGAGGAATAGCGTATACTACTACACCTAGGAATGTACCATGCTCGCCCATGGCAGTATTGAGGGACATTAGTTCAACTGCGGTGGTTTAGGTTTACGCAGGTCGAATTAGTCTAACTCTTCCCAACTTCCTCCATCTACGCAACTCCCCGACTTCTAAGTAGATCATTGACAAGGTACAAAAACGACTACTTCTACCAGCTTATGTCTTTACATAGATGCACTTTATTAAAGCACTTCGTGAAAGCGAGAAAGTTACGCATCATTATTCACTACCTCAAGTAACCTCCGAAAGAGGTGCAGATGTCGTTTTTCGAGAAAATTTTAACCATTCCGCTGCTTCATCATCTTTGGGCTCAAAACCATACCAAAGCTTGAACTGTTGTAGATAGCAGCCAGAACGTCGAGTGAAGTCTACTAATGAACCTGAGAGTGAACTCCGTCTTAACCATAGAGTCCCCAACAGAGTTAAACTTGGAGCAGAGATTGATCCCATGAACCATTCAAGCATTTGCTGTCCAACAAATGGGTCTGATGATTCTGTGGATGAAGAATCCTTGAATAAAATATACATCTGTTGTAGCCGTGAAAGGACAATAGGCGTGAAACAAATACAGACCGAAATGATTGAAGATTTCCAGTAAAATTTAAACGTTCTAACACTTCGCATAGTCCGAGAAGATCAAGAAGAACATTGGCGGCAATAGGTATATCCACTATATCAAGAAAGCGAAGTTGATGCCATGGGGTGATACCAAAATAAGATACCGATTCGCAAAATTCATCCAGCGTAACCTTGTTGATTACTGGAGAGCTATGCAGTATCCGCCATAAATGCGTCTGCTGCTCGGGGGTCTAAGCTGGGTCGACATACAGCTGAATGGACTCTAAGTTTGGGAAATATCTCTCTGAGTGAGGACAGCCTGTGAGTAAAAGGAGCCCCAATACAGAGTTTGTTGGGTCTCGTGTTTGCGTTCGTCGTAATTGATAAAACGAAAATGATAATGGATGTGCTCCAGCGTTTTGGAGAACAAACCTCAGTGGCAACTCGGTGGAGAGGTATAGCTTGCCGTAGGGATGCACGCCGTAGCCGTATTTACGGTATACGGTACGGGTTGCGGGGTAACCGTAGTCATATCGTATGCCATTCCCAGATGTGGGCATACGGACGGCATACTGTGATGGACAGGATG
>JASFCY010000071.1:0-21817 GCA_036940585.1 Cyathus olla
CAGACGAGAGGCAACCCACGAAGGTTGTTGAGATGGTGTTGAAGAGGTGGTGGGTTGTTGAGGTCTTGATGACATTTAGAGGTTTTGCCGGTGCGGGTGTATGTTGGGGGCGTCACATAGAGCTCGATAACAATTCCAAAATGTTGGTGGCGGGCTTGGGACGACGGGGACAGAGGTATAATGAGGGGGGGAAAGGGGGGAGTTTGAAGTGGGCACGCGAAGAAGATACGCGTTGAGGAAACAAATGCGTACTTATGTAATCATGTTTGCAGACTTGTAAAGTGTGTCGTTTCTCACTGCAAGCAGAACACCTGCTCTACAAGATGTGCTAAGAGTTTAGGTCATCTACTTCTTCCACTTCTAATTTCTTCCTATTTGCCGTTTCTCTGAACACTCCCACTAAATGCTCACACTTAAGCACCGTGTGAGCGGTGGAATGAAACAATGGTTCGCGTGCCATAATAACACTGCTAGTTAATAAAAGAGTAATAAAAGAGTCTTGAAGCTTGAAATTTTGAAAGCTTGAAGTTTTTAGACGGCTTTAGCATTGTTAGTAATGTTGTGTCAACGTTAAATTCAGCGTTCAACGTTCAGCGTTTCAAATTTCAATATTAACTCAGAATTCAACTTGCATTCAACCTTTCAAATGTTCAACACTTACTACCTTACCAGCACATCACTCCGATTCTGAACAGTTATTTACTTGCAAGTTGCGTAGTTACATGAGATATAGCATTTCGGAATTTCACTCGAATCTCAAGAACTGAATACTAATGGTAATGGGTTTCAAAAAGCGGAAGCCTCAAAGCGGAGCAACTCTATGGCAAGTTGAACTGAAGCTAAAGTTATTGTTGTGCGATGATGCAACTCCGCCATGCGCGCGCGGGGATTGCTTAGTAAGCCAAGTCGACGCCGCGCTCTCTAGTAAATACTAGAACGCGTTGACTTCGTCTTGGATTACACAAAGTAGAATACCGTAGGAAATAAGTAGAAATTTCTAGATACGTAGTTTACATGTATATAAAGCCCTCGAGAGAGGACGAGTAGCATACAAGTAATTTACAAGTTATATTTCATCAGTTATTGTAACTCAACGTGAAATTGTTCGCGACGCGCGACTACTCTGAGCTCTTACGAAGTCCTTTCATTCTCAGAATCAGTCGGCAGGGAGGGCCATCAAGGTGGCTATGCTATTTGCATATATTTTGTGCCAGACCTTATGGGACGTCTCACTGAATTTAGGTTCAGAATCTTCAACCTCCTAATTTGGAAGGGTGTTGATGGATTGATATGTTTGGTTAATCAATACGACAAGATTTTAAAAATTCAACTATATGTATTAGGATCAACAATTGAGTGAATAACTAGGATGGAGATGTCCCATAAGGGATGGGGAGGAGACTGCTTCACATGCTAGTTTCAAGTCTTTAAGCTTCACTCGTTACTGTCTTCATACGCTATTTTCAAGTCCCCACCCGTTACTGTCTCCACGCACAACTTCAAGTTTTCGTGCGCGACTTTTTCCAACATTTGCACTACTTACTTTGGAAGTCAAGTGAGCTGCCAATGTCTAGGATATAATTAATAGTACGTGCGCGTGAGTACTCGAGCGATGGTGGGAGGCGCGGAGGAAAATTTGTTCAACGTTGAAGCTTGGTTGAAGCTGAAGCCGCAGGCGGCAGTGCCAGGGGGCTTGCGTTGGGAACGTGACTTTGTAGTCACGTTCGCCTGTGAGAAACCCTACGTGTCCACGGGCCCAATGATCCTCGAACCAATACAACACACTCCAACCAACTCTCGTCACCACCTTTCTCTTCCTCTCTCACCCACTCTCATTAACACACATACAATGCGGCTCGCGCTTCCAGCGCTCGCTGACTCCTCTGGGGGCCTTTATCCACCCGGCCTGCTCCCACTCATCAATCGAGCTAACATTCTTCTTTCTACGGGACAGTTCAATGAGGCTGCGAGGGTGTATAGTGAAGCTATCGGTTTGCCATCCCCCACTCCCTTTTCGTAACGGAAACTGATGGAAGGATAATAGATCAATCACCTACAGATTACCTCCTCTACTATAAACGCGCTACAGCTCTTCTCTCATTGCAGCGGCACGCCGCTGCCTTAGAAGATTATGATAAAGTCCTCTCCCTTACTTCCAATACATTCGATGCCGCGCACCTCTCCAAAACGCGCATCCATCTCAAAGACGGGGAATTCGCACTCGCGCGGGTTTCCCTCAACAAGTATATGAAGGCGAAGGAACGGGATAACGATGCGTTAGAGCTGGAAAAAGACCTAGCTTCGGGGAACAGGAGAAGAAAAAAGCGGAGAAGGAGAGGGGTGCGCAGCTATGGAGTGCGTATGGGGAGAGTGCAACCCGTGCCCTTGCCGTAGCGAGCCATTCGATTGAGGTTAGGACGTGGAGGGCTGAGTGTAGCCTTGCGAGTGGGGACGTTGAGGGTGCGGTTGGGGATTTGACGTACGTTTCCCTCTTCTCTTATGTGGTTGTGGGCTAATAGAGATTCGTAGGCGCTTAACACACCTCTTACAGCCATCAACGACCCTCCTCACGCACCTCTTTAGCCTCTCGTACTTCCTCCTCCCCTCTTCACCCAGTACATTGAACACACTCAAACAATGTCTACATTATGATCCGGATTCTAAACCCTGTCTCGCTCTCCACCGGCTGTACAAATCCTTCGACAGGGCGTTTAGCACGCTCCAAGAGCTCGAGGAAAAAGAAGACTGGCGCGGTGTAATCAAACTTCTCAGTGCCTCCCCCGGTGGGAAAAAAGGCGATATAATGGCAAAATTCGATGCAGCACTCACAGCACACGTTAGTGCCGATGTACTCCTCCCCTTGGTCCCCTCCCATTCAACAAAGAAAACACCGATATCCATCCCCAACCCCCTCCTCACCTCTCCCCCGCGGCAGACACTCTTGAGGGGGCTGTGTAAAGCGTACACGCACCTTGCGGATACGAGTAAAGGCTCCGAGTACGTTTCTGCGATGGGTGATTGGTGCGAGGCGCTCCTCGCCACGGCAGGGAACGAGGATGATGTGGATGGCCTTGTGGGCCGGAGAGAGATGTTACTGAAGAAGGAGGAGTGGGAGGAGGCAGTTAGAGTGCTTGAGAAGGCTTTTGAGGCTAGTGGGAGGGGGGATCGCAAGGTGCATTGTCTTTCTTTTCTTTTTGAAAGGAAGTACTAATGGGCCGTAGATCCACGCGAGGCTACAAAAAGCGCAAAAGCTGCTCAAACAGAGCCGACAGAAGGATTATTACAAGATTTTGGGCGTTAATAGGGATGTGGATCAGAAGGATATCAAGAAGGCTTTGTGAGTTTAGGTTTTTCTTTTCTCATTCCTTTTTTTTTTCTATTTCTTTTCTCTTTCGCATTATTTTCGACATCGACGCTCGTCGCCACGTTGGACACGCTGGCGCTTCCTCATTGGCTCCGCCCTCTGACGTCACAGCATTATTACTCTGAGATTATCGTCCCTTTTAGGACTCTTCATTTTCTCGAGGTGGGAGATCTAGATCCAGATCCAGATTAGATCTGGTTTCTGGATCTCGCCGGTGTTCATGGAGAATGGTTATTAGGGTCCGAAGAGGGATTTGCGTTTTTAGAAACCGGTTCTATTTTTACATTATTGGCGTCTTTATTTTGACTCGCTGAATCAATCACTAATCGCCCCTTAGCCGTAAACAAGCCAAATTTGCTCACCCAGATAAAGGTGGCTCCGAAGCAAAAATGGCAGCTCTGAACGAGGCGTATGAAGTTCTCTCAAATCCAGGTTCGTCCTATCCTTCCCTTCCCCTCTTCTCCCGTACTTACGCTTTACACTACGTAGAACTGAGAGCCAGATTCGACGCAGGCGACGACCCGATGGATCCCGCCTCCCAAGCCGGTGGTCCATTCCCCGGCGGCGGCGGACACCCCTTCGCGCAGTTCTTCCAAGGCGGCTCCGGGGGTGGGTAGCAGTTCTTTAGGCAGGGGGGCAGGGAGGGAAGGGCCGGGGGATTCCAGTTTAATTTTGGTGGGTTTTAGTTTTTGGACGGCGGTTCGGGGGTTAGGGAAGGGGCTGGGCGGGTGGTCGGATGGAAGGAAGGAAGTTGGACGTTTCGGCCCGCTTTGTAAGATTTATGACTTTTTGTATACATTAATATGCTCTGTGAGTGCCAAAGCTTTTCTTTATCAAATGGTATTAGTATTCTATTGGTCCTTTTTTCCCAAACGCTGCAGCATCTAACGTCACCCTTACCCCTAAGCTATGTTGTTACGCCTATCTTCTCTACTTCCCTTATTTAGAAGGGGTTGCTGCATCTGATGTTGTTCCTGCCTCCATGAATCATTCTATCAAGAAGCCCCGACCGCAGCATCTGACACCGCCCCGGCTTCCACTATTCATCCCAACAATGTTGTCCTCTATTTTCCTTTTTTAGAAGGGGCTACAGCACTGACCGACTCGGGGACTTGGAGGGGACCGGGCACATTGGCAAGCAAAATGAGAAATCCATTATATGATGTTGTTATGGTAGTCTTGTTTTGCTTCTGTTTGCAATTAGAAATGCTGTAAAGGAGGCGCTTTATGCATAATGCGAGCCTGTTTTGACTTGTTACTACATGATACTAGTACGTGTTTGGTACTTATTCGCATTTGGGGATTTACCAGAGCCTGAGTGGAGAGGAGGTTAATGAATTGTAAATACAAAGATGAACTGTATGCGAGTGATATGTGTTTTCAGAACGATAGCATGCTTTGCTGCTTCCACATGGCATACCCCCTGTTTGTTTGTTGTTGAAGCGTTCTAGTCATTCTTGGTAAAGTCAGGAACTGGCGCCCGAGACTCAAGTATGTCTTCTACTAGTAGAAGCTATATTTTTCAAATCAAAATTTGGCAATATGACTTGGATAGAAAGCATTATGCGAAAGTCATATCTTTTCAAATTTCAAAGAATCGGTTACGCCTTGCTCATGCCATAGTTGTGCCTTGTCCTAGGAAAACTTTTTATTGTAAGTCTCTTACTCCTCTTGCTTCCGAAGTGTTATAGATTAACATGACCAAACAGATTTAAATATATGAACGTGGGTGGATGTGGCATGTTAACTCGCGGATGGGTGGAAGAACAGAGTGCTCCCAACCGCCCGGAGTGAAAGCTGCCTTGGAAGTTGGCTCTTCCCAACAAAGAAAGCAGCATCATCCTCAATGCTTCCTTATCACAATATCATCCCTCTCCCTCTCCTCTGCCATGTCCAAACATTTTGGGTTAATATATCTCTTTAACAGCACACAGTAGCGTCTGAGAATAAAGGAGGAAGGAAAGACGGCAGTAGATGGAAGGGAGGGGTGAAGGGTGAGAGAGGGAGCCTCATACATTCCAAGTTGCGCTGGGGATGCTCCGGCGGACGGCTCAGATTTGGCCAAAAAAGGCAATTTTGTACGTCCTTAAAAAGACATACAGCCGAGCCCTGCTAACTCTCACGAGTGCGGCTCGCGGGGACTTCAGATTCCTTTTTCTGGCTCGTTGCCACGCTCGGGGCTTCTCATCTTTTTTCCCCTTACATCGAGTTTTGCACAAGTCGCCAGGCACGGAGGCTTCTGCAGTCGACGGATGGCGTTAGATGTGGCTAGCGTCTGAAGTTGATTCCCAAAAGCAACGCTTAGTCAGAACTTAAAATCGAGAGAAGTCCTGAGTTACAGTCTGAGTGTACCATGTGTATTTTAAATTTATCATCCACTGTCATGCTTCTCAACACAGCATCTCAGAAATGAAAGATACTCCAAGAATAAACACAGTCGTCTCGCATAAACGTCTGTCTGATTATAATTTCTGGTCCTATTTCCCTCCTTCCAATCCAGCTACAACCCCACTATCCCCTCCTCCAACGGCGACAACTCTATCCAGACTTTAACCCCGCATTTTAACTATGACGGAGAACAGACAAATACAACCTACCTCCTTAGGCAGCTTTACATCCACACCTGGGTCGGAAATTCCTCGAGGTACTTCTGCCGATGGCTCTGGAACCACATGGTCTTCAGAAGCTAATGCAGAACATCGATTCTGGTCAAGAACGCGTTTAAATAAATGGCGACAGCATGTAGTGGATTTCATAGAAATGACTACGAAGATTATCGCCGGGCTTTCGCTTTTTTTGCTTTACTACGCTCTCCCCGTGGCGAGCCTCGGTGTCATTCCAGCCTATGAGAATCTCTTCACCAGTCAGGAACGAAGGGCAGTAATCCAACTAGACGAAGAAAACGTTAACGTGAGGGAGGCTATATCTCTCCACTTTATCTATTGGCATTGGAAGGTCCTACTCACTGTTTCTGGAACATTTGTCCCGTTAGCGACTTTTTTCCCAATGTTTGCATTATGTATTAACTCTTTGTACCTTCTTCAATCCAGGGCCACAATATTCCTGATTGGGCAAACTAACATGTCGGAAACCTGGTCACTGGGACTCACCACCATTGCATTACATTTTATGGGTTGCATACCACACGCGATTGCCAATATATGTTTTCTACGGGAGCCAATAAATAGATCTGCTCATGTAAAAGAGAAGACTATAATCATGCTGGGGGCTTTCCCTGCGATTTGGTTTGCCTGGTACGTACATAAATCCACAAGCATCCTGAGAAGGCACTGATTCACGGGATCAAGGGGTTTTTTTTTCCTTTTCGGCTACCCTTGTGTCATTTATACTGGGACGTGGACTAAATCCCAAAGGAAATGAAGAAATTTCAACCCAGGAAACCATCCTTGTACTCCCTGCATTAGTGTGCATTACGATCTGTTTGACCTCCCTCATTCTATCGATTAAGCACCTGTGCAAAGTCGCCAATTCCCATTACCCTCTTCAAAGACCCGAAATATTAGAAATGAATGAAACGTAAGACAGTTGTAAGTAGGTCTATCCATACACCCACCAAAGACAACCTTAACCACTTCTATACTAGCACACAAGGCCTTCACTAGTCAAAATGCTTTTCAAGGATCTCTGTTTATATAGAGTTTTGCTTTCTAAAAGCCCCTTCATGTTTAACGCTGTACTTTTTCTGCTTGGATATTCCATCATAGATATTGTTTTACTTGTTTTGCATTCTTAAAGTTAAAAGTCAGGTATAAGAACTGAGTTGTCATATCATCAGCGATGTCGACATTTGCTAGAATATACATAAATGGGGTGAGCGCCGAGTGCGGGAAGTACAGGATCCATCGTTAGTGGAAGTGGTACGTCCAGCTTTTCAAATTTTAAGTTGAAGTTAACACTGACACTAACAGTGGGGAGGGGCAACCTCCGCAGAAGGACGCAGGTGCTTACAAAGTGTACAGCCACTTTAAAATGTGAAAATCATGAAGCGCGTCGATTCAAGGATGCACATGGTGTACTACACGCTTGTAATAAGTAAGATGCTACATATATGATATGATTGCTGTGTAATATACTTATATTAAACAAAAGATTAAAGCTATGTTTTCGTGATCTTAGTATGAATTTTACGGAAAAATTTCTAAAAGGGGCTCGTCCATTCTTTTCTCCTTTCTTAATAACCATCAAATGAGGAACATTTATAGCCAAAATGTTTGATGTCGATCTAAAATTTCAATTTTTCTCGTATTCTGCTCTTAAAGGGAGGGACAAATATAGCCAAATACTATAAGCGATAGAGGCATTGCCCCTCCCCACTGACAGCGAATCGGAACAGTACACGTGACTTCAGCTTTTCTCGGCGTCATCATCATGCACATGGAGCATACTATTACAATGTTTATATGTGTAAAGATATACAAAAAATTGCTGTATTTAACAGCACAGCGGTAGGCAGCTGACACGTCAGCGCTTCAACCATATCAAGATTTTTCTCCCTGATGAAAAGAAAGATGAGGGGTATGTTGATCAGATAACGCTGCTTCGGGAGATAGCAAAGAAAAATTAGAGACACCGGGACGATAGTAGGCAAATGCGCCGAGAGAGAAGAGAGCTGGCCGGAAAAAGATTGGATGGGGTAAAGGAAGCAGTCATCATTGCTGTAAGTTTAGTGAGTTTTGGTTGGGCAGCTGGATGATGGTATGAGCCGAAGAACGTGCGTGGATCTGCTTAGGTGAGGCGGCATAAATTTCCCTTATAGTATCTTGAACATAATTAATTAGTAAACAGAAAGATACACGAATATTTCCCAGCTGTTCCCCTAAACGTTTCTTCTCACTCACCGGAGGTCAATCTGACACGTCGAGTGTCGGTGATGGAAATCATGATTCGTCCTTTTGATGAACAGACTCAGACTGGGATAACTGTCAGCGCCACAGGGCCACGTGCCCTTCACATATGTATTTTGTCACTTGACAACAAATGTTGGCTGGAAGAGTGGAAGTCTTCCTAGTTCTTGGCCGGAACAAAGAGCTCCTCCTAGATAAATCACGTATTTTGAACCTTATGCGAGAGGTATACTTTGTCAGAATGGGCTGATATTTGAAACTGGGCACTCTTGATTTGAAGGCGCTTTCCTTTGAAGCATGTCGAGCAAGTAAATTCTCTTATTTTCAGTGGATGTGTACTTAAAGAAGATGGTGTGCAGTGACAATGCGGCGGAAGTGTGAGGAGAGGGTTTGCACCTTTCAAAGCCACAGTCTTGAAGCTTGAAACTTGAACTGTTGTGTGGGGATCCCCACACGACTCAAAGTTCCTGGAGGTGATGTTGATTCTGGTTCAAGCAGTATTGAGCTTAGCGGGAGCTCATCAGTTAACCTAAAGCAATGGATTTATTATCAATTCCCAAATATGCTTTAATGTCATTATAATGTCGCTGTAATTGATATATGTCAACCAAATTCTTATTTTCCGTAATATTAATATAATCTCATCGCAATCTCCTTAAGTCTGACGTTTCAGTATATTGTTGCAGTTCATGAGAAAAACAATCCAAGTCGCCAGTATCGTTCCATAAATGAAAGTGGACGGCGACGAAGGTAAGGAAAGGGAATGTGACGAAAGAACCAGTGGTTTGAATGGGTTACTTGGTAAGTTACTAACATCTTTAAAGCATTACTTTAATACTTACTTCTCACAGTCATAACGTTACCTCATAGCAGTTGAAATTTAAATAATAATTTTAAATTTCCGAAGGTTTCAACTTTCGAGTTTTCGCTGTGCAGTGTGGAGTCTGGGGTCTAGCTTGAGTTTGAGGAGTTGGTTGATCCGGGCTATAACAATACAACAATATTACCACACTGCCTCATATCACTTAGAAAGAAGGATTAAAACGACTCGGATGCCCCAAGCAGCAATCTACGGAAAGTTAATGGAAAGAACAATAAACTCTACATACTTATGCTTACCACTAGTGAAACGACTTGAAGCATAATAAGTATCTAACTTTCTGCGAGCTGTAGACATGCCAAGTATCACATCATTTTTTATATTTAAAGCTGTGTGAGAACAAGCTGGTATAGCGTTATGGGATTACTACTACTTAATTAGGCAACATGTGGGGTAATTTCAAGTCGTTTTCGCACCAGTATAGTCAACCAAAGTACACATATGTTTAATTGCGACGCACCATGAGTACTATTAATCGCTTACCCAGGGCTTTGAAAAGAATGAATTTCGTTACCTTCCTCTCACTCTATCGTTACTAGGTTTTTTTACTCCTCTTCGGAAATGACTTTTTATGAATATAAACTTTAATTTTTAGAAATGGGATAGAATGTTGCTGGCAGTGCCGCCGAGTCAAGACAAGTCAAAAAATCGTAGTGTTTATAAAAATGTTACAGGCCTGTCACGTCGACCAAGTTATAGGTCAGATGGCATATCCATTTTCGGTGTGGCTCGAGCAACGCGAGGTCGCATTGCCAATTAGCAGTCTGTGGTTCCAGGCGGAGTTATAAATAGTCACCTTGTCACACCCCTAACCACCTATCTTTTGTCTTTTCTCATTTTATTTCCACAGAAGACATACAGCTCTGTTTTTTTTCTCCGCAAATGTGATCTATTGCCAAGTAGGAAGTACCGAAAAGAAAATGATGTTAAGGCATGAACCTGATCTGGAGCTGATATTGCCTTCAATCAGCCTCATCCTCGAATTTCACAACTTTTGGCTATAAATCTTGTGTGGGCTGCTAGAAAGTGGCGGTGCAGCGTGTGCATACATGCGTTATGTGCGTTGTGAAATGTACGTTGAAATTTTTTATGCGTTGATGTGCGTTGAGGTAAGTTGATGTGCGGTACATTGTGCGGTACATTCCAAGTCTTTGATTTTTTGTGAGTCAGAATAGAATTAAAATGGAACTATTTGAATGGAAAGCCACTAAGTACGCGAAACTAATCTTAAGGTTAACAGTACTACAGCTAAGGCTGCCTTGCATTATGCATATGAAACAAGTTTGGAAATCAATATTGTTTTAATAATCAGTAGAGTCATCTATCTACACTAGATAACTAAAAACTATTCCTTGATCCTGTGAGCTTTTTCAAATCATGGTTAGAAATCTGTGTTGGTAGCATTCTTACAAAAGTAGTTGAATTTACACAAAATACCTAGGATAAACCTGTGCGTTCAAATATTTTCATATGCAGGTGACAACTTCACCACGCAAGCCGGTAAGGCGTAGCAGTGTCGGCGCGATGCTAAAATGTGCATTGGATAACGTTGATGTGCGTTGATGTGCAGTCTGTGTGTGCGGTGGGTCGAACTGTGCGTTGCGGTTGCGTTGATTGTGCGTTGCGTCAGCGTTCAAGTTATGTTCAGATGTGCGTTGCTTGCGTTGACGACGTTGGTCAACTTCATCGGTTGATTCCATTTTCACTCCTGGTTTATTTTACCTCTTGATATATATAGCTCGAATCATTAGCTGAATATCCCATGTAAAGGGAAGAGAAAATACATGAACGATGTATAGTAATTTACAAAGTATATTTACTGGTGCATATAAACATGCATTGTATGTGCGTTCACCGCCAAAATCCATGGCACCGCCACTTTCTATAGGCCTACCTTGTGTATGTTACTCAAAAAACACAAAAAACTGGCACTGTGATTCCACCATAGTATTCTACAGTTTTTTCAATTATTTTGAGGATATTTGATAAAATGACGCTTCAAAACAGTTTTTATAAACACCCTGTCGTTTATAAACTCTGGGTAAGCGATAACACCTAGACTGGGGTTTTATCGACAATATGCTTTTGCTGATAACACAAACAAGTGACAAACATTATCAACAATCTGCCTTTTATCAGATCAAGACATGGCATATTTTATTTGAACATGTATAGATCTAAGCATTAAATAGGTATGACAATCGGTAAACACTGGGGTTATATTATAATATTTGCTTGGAGACTACCTCGACTTTGCTTAGAGCTGATGTATATGTATTAGGATAAACTCATAGCATGTCCAGAAAAGTGTACAATATCAAGAAAGATAGCATTGGGTGGGGAGCAATGAAAGAGGACTATTCTCATTGATATCAGAATTATTTTTATTTGCTATTCAAAAACCTGCGCGATTGCAATCGTTTACGAAAACAACTGTAAGCAATAATTAAGCTAATTTCTCATAATAGACAAGTAATAGAGCGCATACACACTGAGTACGCGTAAAGTAAAGTGAGTAACGAAGGAGGTCATAGCCAGAAGAGCCAGAAGACTTAAGAGGGCACGTAAGTAAAAATAGAACATCGACGACCACCTATATATAGTAATACATCGCACTATATAATATTAATAGATTTCGGCGGGGAGGGGGGGTCGCAACTTGGACAATTTGGAAAAGTTGGACCCCAGGTTTTTACCTCCTTGATTATGTTTTATATCTACCTATCTCATCATATTCTAATACAAGATTGAGACGATCACAGTTCATCGACATTCGTGAGTTCCATATAAAATAAAATGTCACCTTTTAACTTCCTCCCGATATCAATGTTTTATTTCTTGGCTTGTTGTATGATGTTAATACTTCTGAAAAGCAGTGTCCTGGGTCCCCGAGATGCGCATACACTGTACCCAGAAACATTAACAGGATCTGGCGCAGACACTCCGGGGAGGTTAGGTGAGAGTTGGGGATCGGATATTTCATGTTTAAACGTTTCAACTCATCGTTAATTCAAAGCTATAATATCTAATGTTTGACGGGCCCACGAGAGTGTTTTCGAATTTTGCCATGGACTTTCTTCCTAACAGGAAGAGGAGTTTATTATCTGCGCCAGTTTCTTTCTGCTCACCTTGTTGAACAATATTGAGCACTAGCTACGAAGAGCGTGTGAAGGTATCGTGGTTACTCGTGGACGAGAGGAGAAGTAAGGGAGGATGGGGTCCCAGATCTCAGTTTGTATAATTTGCATACCACCTGCCACGGGAGAACAGGTAAATACGGGGTCTCTCTTCTACACTAGGGGAAGAGAGGATGAAGTAAGGGTGGATGGGGTCGGGTCTCAGATCTCAGATCTGGCGTGGGGTCGGTAAAGCTTCTTCTCTCGCTATATCGGGATTGCTGTCTCTTCATCTTAGGTCCTATGGTTTACTCACGCGTCTGATGCTCTTTGACAGTTCGGTGCGATGGCTTTCGGTGTCGCGTGCATGTTCCTTGTTGCGTACGTCGACTGCTTTGTATACCTTTTTCTGCAATCATCTCACTAACTGCGCCAACAATAGATGGAATGAATAGATATATACCCCCGCTCTTAATACTACTTTATGGTCATTGCTATCTATCTATTCGGAAACTTCGTTGCCGGTGCACATTTTTTCGTTGAATATACATGGAGCTTTCGGATCTACGGTGGTTGCTGCTGGGACTTTGACTTTCCAAGGCCGGAGCGGTCTCAGCGCTGATGGATGATATGCGGTTGTTGCTTTGTGTATCAATGCCGCTCAGCTGGACAGGCCTAAAGTTGGAGAGCACGCGTGAATTGGCCACTTTGTCTTGGGCTAGTAAGGCACCGAGATGACATGAGTTGAAAAGATAAACATGCTGAAGGCGCTATTGCCACATTGTCGAGATACTTAATGTGGGTGGGGTAAATAAGATATGACACTGAGCTACACAGAATATTGTTACCCAGAGTCTGGGAAGTGGATGGGGAGTAGTGGGTGAGCGTGCCGTGTTGCACAATGTAACGCAGATAGCGGCAAATAGCAAAAAATAATCGGAGAAAGACGGTTGTTCGTGTTCCGTATGGAGGAGGTTCAGAATAGACTGAGCTTGGAGCCGCTTGGCCAGAATGGACCGGACGGTGGAAAGGGAGCAGTCAACGAGATTGCCGTAAGCGTAGAGAGTTCCGGTTGGGCGGCGGCATGGGCCGAAGAACGTGCGTGGATTTTGTTAGGTGTGGCGGCAAAGGCTTCCCTTATGTGAAACATAAATTTACTATTATCCCGACTTTCTATCCACTCTCCCTCCTTCTCTCTCGTGTGACCGCACAGCTCTTTGCTCGTCTCCTTCCCCGTACTCCCCCACACTCCCAGCGTTTTCTTCTTCCCCCTATTCCACTTCCTCTTCAATCTCACTCCAAAGGTCTGGCCATTTACTTCCTCTTCTTCCCTGCCTCCAGCTCACCAACCACGTCTTTGTAACCATTTGTTTCATCTTTCACAGACTCCGTTTTTAGCCGCCGACTCAAAGCTCCAGTTTTCCGCAGCCAAGGGGGTTGCTACACTGTATACATCACAGCAACCCAAATCCACTTTGTTCAAGACGTCATCTTCCACAAATTTTGTCCGGTCGTGTGCCGGACGTCTTCCATTGTCAGCCCCTACCGCTTATGACGGTGTGCTAAATCAAACGTCTTCACTGTCGTATAATCCATATCCCAATACTCGCTCCTCTTCGATATATTCTCCAATGGGCACCAAAGGACGAGCCGTTCCCCGTGTCGTGTGTTGTGCAATTCCCATTACAAGGACTGCTGACAAGGTTCTAGTCATAACCAGTCGAAAACGACCGAATAATTGGGTCTGTAAGTCATTCTGCATTCTGTGGTCTCTAGGTACAGCGCTGACAACTATGACGTGTTGCGTTGGCTTTTCTGTCGCATTAAATCTAGTACCCAAAGGTGGTTGGGAACCGTCAGATGTGCAGTTGGAAGCTGCAGCCTCAAGAGAGGCTCTGGAAGAAGGTCCTACCCTTTGTTCCTCTATTCGTCTCCTCATCTCCTGATTCTCGCTCCTCCCCTTCTCCCCCATACTCCTATCCTGTGTTCCAAATCGCATGTTTCCGATCCTAAACAGCGGGCGTACGCGGTGCCATCTCCCGGTACGTGATAACAATACCGACACCATCGGCAACCTACCACTTCTACGAACTCGAGGTTGCAGCCTTGGATCAAGACTGGCTGGAGAGGAATGAACGGAAACGAGAGTGGGTCGACTACGCTGAAGCCGTCAGGCGATTGGAGTGGAAGGTAGAACTGGCACAAGCACTCAGGATGCCCTGTGTCCATCTATTCTCCCCCGGCGGGTGGTATGCAAATTATGCTAAGTGGGTGTCCGGGGAAAACAGGTGGACACCGGGTCTTTCTTCTACACTAGGGGAGGAGAGGAGAAGTAAAGGTGGTTGGAGTCCCAGTGTCCGCCTGCCTTCGCAGGACACGCACCCTGCGCAGCCGGCATGGAGGCTCCCCCCGACACCTTATAGAATTAACTGTCAGGTCCCTATGTCTGTAGCTTCTAATATGATCCCTTTTGACGCCTTATAACTTTGAATTACATACTTAAACTAAGAACTATTAGCTGTATGCTTTCCTCGCAAAAACATCTCCCATGGGTACTTTTCTAGCCCTTCTTCGCATGTGTCTGCTTTCTGCAACTCCGTACCATGACATCCAGGAAGCAATGAGAAACCATTCTAACATCAAACCTCTCGTTAAGCAGCTCAGTGGACATCGTGCAGTATGCTTGGCAGGTGTAAGTCACCGATGTTATGTACGATTTAGCATCCCATTTTCTAACCGCCAGTGGTGTCTAGTTCTCGGTGCTCCTTGCGTACGTCTTGTGAAGTTATTCATAATCCTCTATCAATATTTATCCAATATGCCATAGCATTTATGTCCGACAAAACCGAACTTCATCAGCATCCCTAGCTCTTGGGGCATTCCTTTTCACTCTCCGCATATCGCTTGCATGTGATGGAATCAACGAAGAAAGATTTCTTGTACGTGTAACGTCCCCTTGGCAGTAACCGATTTTTTAATCTCTCTCTTGTTAAACCAGGAGCAAGTTAATGGTATTGGGCCCGTCGCATACACGTTTGTTGTTTTGCTCCCGGGTATCATCATTCAAGTGATGTTGCTCTATGAGGTTTTCGCCCTATCAACCTCTATCGCATTCGCAATAGTGATAGCACTCGCTTGCTACGTTTTTGGATTTATGTTGATAGTTGCCGTTGGGATGGTTGGACTGGAGAGTTGGAGTGTAGAACCGTAATAGTATACCTCTTTCCCTTCGAAAAAGAAATTAATGGGAGCGTCGTCATATTGCCCAATACTTGAAAGACGATTTTGAGGTGATGCGTTAAAGCGTAAAAGAATTTCATCATTAATATTTTTGGATGCAAACGAACACACAAACATCACCAAAAGAGGAGTCCAAGGCTATGATCTAGATAAATAATGTATTATTCAAGCGCTCAAGCGCCCACCTTGTTCACAACCGCAGATAAGCAAAATTCGAGTACGAGAGCGTTGGTGGGGGTGGAGTAAGAGGTTTTGATCAAGATGTGTTTGACGACGCCTTGTTCGGCTACAGCCTCTTGGTACTAAAGTTCTCTATGTGGTCGTCTCCGGCGTGCGGCGATCCTAACTTGCCTTGTTCCCACATAAACCATAGGGCCGACGAGCGGCGCAGCCCACTATTTCGCCCAAACCTCACCCAACTTCCAAGTACCAACTTACTCTAGGCACACTTTGCCTACACTACTTGATGAATGTTTGCCGAGTATGATTCTAAGTAGGGCCCGTTCTTATTGCTGTTTTCAAAATAGTTGGCGCGCGTGGATTTTATCGATCAAAACCAAAATCCGCGCGCATCTGGCGTCGTAACTTCCGAGTGCCATAACTCTCTTAGTTCTGACTGTAAATACATAATTCTTGTAGATTCGTGTAGCGAAAAATAGAGGCTTTCGAATTATATAAAGAAAGTATTGATTTAGTGGAAAACATATAGCGACCTAATCAGGTCACCCCTATCGCAGTTCCATGTTCTCTCATCCATAACTGTCTTGGTTTTGAACATAGACACATAATTTATTGATGCTTCATGTAGCGGATATTTGAGGCTTTCCAATGGTATAGAAAAAATATTGTTTTGTGTGATATATATAGCCAGCATACAGCGATCCAGTTACTTTCCGAGCCTAGCATTGACTTTCCATCTCTTGGAAGCTACAAACCTTGGATACTTAGTTAAAGTCACCGCGGGCACTATGATATATATTCGGTGGATATACGCTGAATATATGGTGAATATACTTAAAGTATATTCACCATATATCCGCCGGATATATTGTGAAGTATTTTAAATTTTATTCTTCAATATATTCAAACCTATATTCAGATTCAATCAAAATATCTACGATTGAATCTGTCGCGTATCAAACACGTACTTATATTCCCACGAGTTTGATCAAACCAGATCGTCTAAATAGGTCACGTTATCCGACGTATATTGAGTACCTTTCGGGCACAAGGAGAAAAACACACTCTCTCTCCACCCATAGCCTAATCCGAATCCTAGCTCGAACCCTAGCCTAAACCTCTAACCCGACGAAGGGCACAAAACAGTCCTAACCCGAACGTAACTGCTAACTTATATCTTTCTTTTCCTTTAAAACAGTCCTAACCTAAACCTAACTGCTAATTTCTAGCTTTATTTGGCTTTAAAACTTTCCTAACCCAAACCTAACAGCTAACTTATAGGTTACATTGGTCCTACTAGTACTATATTTGGCAATGTCGGTGCGCCGGGAGGCGGGAAGCGGGAACAGCGCAAACGAACTGTCGACAGCGATCGACGAACTACACGAGATGCAAGCGAACCACCCACGTGAAGGGGAGACTAACCTTGTTCGAAGGACTCTTATCTTTTTAGGGCTTATCGAGATGTACCAATCGACTCAAAACCGTTACTGTAAAGATACATGGAATGTTGAGTGCCTGTCCAGGAAGGTATCACATCGAAGCAGCCCGAAGTGATGATTTTCTCGCGATACTCTGTAAATATGCACCGTCGCCGCAACTTGCAAGGATAGGATGAATGTTGAATGCCTGTTCGGGAAGGTATCATAACTCCAGGTAAGCGCTATTCCTACTTTAAGGAATGTACTTTCCTCATGCAAATAAGCGTCAATCCTACTTTAAATTAAGACAAAGAAAATACTTTCCTAAGCCTTCTGCGGACGTTTTTGGTGTCTGTTACTCCATACAATGATACCCTACAAGCTACGAGAGACCGTTCCAAAATAAAACCCCTAGTTAAGCAGCTAAGCGGACGTCGTACCGTGTGCTTAGTAGTAGGGATGTCCAATGCTCAGTAACGCCGACGCGGCGTGACACCGCATCACGCGGTGTCACATCCTCTGAAACATGAATTCAAGCAATAGATATGTGTTCCCCTCTGAATATGGTGCACATCAGTAGCTTAAAATATGTAGTATATGTATAAGTATCTTTTAATGAGGTATATAGTTGTATAAGTGTAAATTAATTGAAATATATAGCATAATTACCACAAAATCACTGCTAATTTGGCAGGGAATAACCTTTTGGTATAGAAGTCAACAACAAGTACGCCAATTAACATGGTTAATAAAGCAATTTTGTACTAATTAACAAGGAGAGTAACTCTCCTTGATTAGAACTTTCATTTTTGGTCTGTAGAGTTCAGAACTACCACTAATTCTGCGGTTTTTCCATCTAAAAGTCGTAAAATAAAAATTCTAATCAAGGAGAGTTACTATGCTCGATGATTAGTGCATTTTCCCTCTATAAATTATGTTGATACGTTCAGTCGTTGTTGACTTCTATTCAAGCTAATTCTGCCCTCTTCAGAGACTGCCTTACGACTGGAGTAAACATGTACAAACAGGTACTTCGCAGAATCCACGCATGAATAGCATGGCCTGGCACATGCTTTCTTAATCTCTCCTTCATTGTATACATCTATACATGATCTATATCATTTAATTGATGTATTAGTAGTGGGGATGTTCAATCTTCAGTAATGTCATGTCACGCACTATGACAGCCTCCAGAAGTTGACACTGACTACAAATTTTGATCTTTAGCTTTCCACAACACATCTTTTAGTGAAAAAATATATGTAGCACATTATTATATATATGTGAAACACATACATCAGTAATGTAAATAAATTTGCCAAAAAATAACCCCAGGGCATTAAATACATAAGAAATCAATGCTATTTTGGCAAGGGAAATTCATCTTGAATAGAAGTCAAGAACGGCTGGACAGATTTACTTGATTTATGAAGAATTTTCATACTACACGACTATCTTCACAATGCTCCGCGTTTATAATTTTTATTTTCAATCCATAAGGCAAAAATCGGCCTCAAAAATTACAGGTTTTCTATGTTAAGAGCATTGAATAAAAAAAAGTAGCACCTTGGCATCATTCTCCTTGTCTCGTAGTCTAAAATTGCTCCATAAACCATATTGATCCATGAAGCCGTTCTTGACTTCCATTCAAAATGAGTTTTCCCTGTCAAATCAGCAGTGATTTTGGAGGTATTTATTATTTCTGGTACTAAGGGTGGTCTTTTTTTATTAATTTTATGATATATCTGCTATGGAACATATCTCTAACTGTTACAGTCAATTTATTTCTAAGAACTTCATCCTAAATCTGTTTTGGTGCAAGTAGACTGAGGGGTAGCCAGTTGTATATAAATGTGAATAAACAAGGCCTTCGCACATCGAATTTGTAGTTAATTGTTGTCAATTTGTAATGGGCAGAGGGAATTCCACAAATATCTCACTGTCAATGCATCTCATTTAAAATATAAGTAGATGAAATACTTTACAGGATGTAAGCTACTGAAAATGTATAATGCAAAGCTAAATGTCATATAAATGAGGTAACAATTGCTGACTTCAACTTTTGTGACCGTGACGTGACGTAGCGTGACATACAGGAATTGGACATCCCCATTAGTAGGCGTAAGTCGCAGAAGTATGTACGATTCACATCTCGTTTTCTAACTGCAACAGCCTCTATATTCGTCAGCATCGAATGTCGTTGGCATCCCTCGCGCTTGGCGCACTCCTATTCACCATTCGCATATCTCTTGCATGTAATGGAGTCAACGAATACAGATTCCTTGCATGTGTAGTATATCCTCGACCGTAACTCCTGTCATCATCTCTTGTTATACAAGGAGCAAGTTAATGGAATTGGACCCGCCACGTACACATTCATCATCATGCTCCCGGGTATCGTCGTTCAAGAAATGTTGCTGTACGAGATTTTTACCGTATTCAGCTCTATTGCATTCTCGATAGTGATAGCATGCGTTTGTTACGTCTTTGTGCTCATGTTGATAGCTGCTGCTGGGATGCTCGAGTTGGAGACCCGAATTATAGTATCGTGATATCAAGCCCTAATACCTATTTACTAAGAAGTATTGAAGGACAACTTGTTAAAGTGTAAAAAATAGTGTCGATTCGCTCTTCTTCCTACGAAAGAAATTACGAACATGGGCCACGGGGACTACCAAGGCAACCTATCACTGATCTACATAAATAAGAATTGTTGAATATTGAAAGTGTAAAAATAGTTCACCTCAAAACGTATACAGGAGCACGCTAAAAACTTACCTGGCCTAATAGCGGGGTGGATAATTATGTTCTTCTGGTCCTTCTTTCTACCAAACGCCATCCACGCTCTCAGCCTTGGCATGATGCCGGCTTATTAGGGATGTGTGTAGGAGGAGGGTTAGTAGACGAAGAAGCAAGTATCTGTTTAGATGAAAGCATCTCGCTGGATACCATCACAGAGCAATTGAAAGTTCCTACCGAAGGTCTCGCTAGGATTTGTTCCATAAGTTTCTTGATAAGGAATATGCTGCATTTTTGTCTGAGCCTTAAATGTAGAATCTCGACATTTTTAATCAGCCAACTTTATAACCTCTCTAATATCGGATCACTCAGGTTAATAACGACCGTCTTCCACTTTATCGGTTGCATTCCTCATTCAATTTTCAACATTTGCAAGTGCTTATAAGTAGATTGCTTTACAACGATATACAGTAGAGTTTAGTGGTTGCATTCCCGGAAATTTGGCTCCTGTGGTACGTGCAGTAGCGTCCTACCAGCATAGATGAATTGGTAATTCTTTGCTTCAAAGGAGACTCATCTCGTTTTTTGCATTAATTTTATTGTTCCTATGGCAAGCTGTATCAAGCCGCGAGGAACATAAAATAATTCCAAAGGGATGGATTTTAGTGATTCACACATTGCTATGTTTCTCAATGTGTTTAGCATCCCTCTTGTTACCTGTCGGGTATCTACGTAATAGCCCAAGTATGCACTAACCTCTCCAATAATACACCAGCATTGGAGCTTGCGAAAATACTAGAATCGTTGTAAGTTTATATATATAAGCCAGAACACTTATAACTCACTTATGTTGTCTAGAATAAGCTTGGCAATGTTTCCGAGGGTTAAAGTACCTAGGGCGTCCATGTATAACATCTACTTTCTGAATTGAAAGGTTGCAACCTTCAGTCGATGTGGTGGGTGTCCGCAGCCACGTCAGTCGACTATTGCAATATTGATGATGCGGGGCATTGCTAATCATTGGTTTTATCATGAATAAGAGCGTGGGCATACATCAGAGATGGTGCGCTGAGTTTAGGTCACATTGACTGCGAAGCGGTCGGTGGGTTGTTTCAAACGTTCGAAGTTTTTTTTGCACTTGGGAGTCGTTGACGAAAGTATTCGATGAACATGTGACTATCAGTAACTGCATGGTCTTCTATTGGATTCCTTCCTTATTCGACTACATTCACTATAAATCTCTATCGGTCCAGTAGCCCAATGGTTAAGTCAAACTCCTGATAGACTATATAATAGTAGTAATTATTGGAGTACAAATATATACATAAAGGTTCCTTACACATACCTATGATACCGGTGTGAATCCACATCATTAGTGGTGCACTGCTTATCTTCTTCTAGGATACTAAAGGAAATTGTTATTATTTATGTAATATAGTGGCATGGCAAATGGATAGATTACAAATGTCTGCAGGTGGTATGTATCTCTATTCTGCACGCATACTTTTCAGTACTGCATTGTACAGTATAAATGATTGGATGCCGCTTGCTTATAGCAGGGTTACAGCATTTTTACAGCATTACTACTTGCATATATACTGTATTAGTACTTAAAATGTACTACAAGCCAGCTTATAGGCTGCTTATGTCACGAAGTGTTGCTGTCTTAGCAGGCTTATATTGACATACAGTACCATAGTACCGCATGACGCGGCATATGCACTGCAAATATAGTGTATAAATACTGCACTGTACTGCCTTACACAGTGCGCAGCCTCATTAAGATTCTCCAATCACCTTCCATTGCATAGCTTCAGGAACGATAAATCATTATGTTGGTTCAAAATATGTTGTATTCAACGATACTTATTCAATCCCGTGCCAGTGAGTGTTGGTCTGTATTTGGTCCGCGTGAGTGTGAGAAACTTCACATACCTCACACCTCAGACAAGGCAGGATCGGATCTAGGAACCGATGGTACAAACATATTTACTTAATTTTTAGAATTTCGA
>JASFCY010000072.1:0-21749 GCA_036940585.1 Cyathus olla
ACCAGCACTATTTCGAACCTCTTCTTCCTTTTCGAGGACTTTGTTGTCCATAAATTTCCTTATTTCCGTAATAGCCATATCCGACTTTTTGAACCTAAATTTTTTTATTTAAGACCTGATATAATATATTGCAGAAATGATGGAACGCACGCGGGGACCGGCAGTTTCAAAATTGACTCTGGAAGATTCAAGGCCATCACATATTCGATGTAACATCGCATCGCTTCGGCGAAGGACATCACCCCTTCAAGCGACTCGATATCTTCCGACCATTTGAATGGAAAATCAAACCCGCATCTTCCGATGATGTAAAAAGCGAACTTAAATGTGAGTTTTTGCGCTCTAGGGATGTCGATAGACATTTTGTGTTCGAATCCTTCCCCGGAGAGCATTTCGTAGTATAACTGGAGAGACTGAGACCACACCAATTCGTATCTAAGTTCATTAGCTGAGATGTTCGTGTGAATGATATAACTTACAATTTTTGCGAAAAAGCAGGCCCAACGATTCGTCTGTGCTTCCGCCAGAGGTCGTCTTCAACGGAGGTTATAATACTCTTTCCCCAGTAACTAATGTCCTGATCGATAATAAGGAAGTGTCGTATCTCATGAGCACGTACTTTATCCAATTTCTTTCTGGCAACTGCTTCTTCCCGAATGATATCTTAGAAGAGGACAGCAGTTAACGGGCGACGTCGAGATCGGACGTCAGGACAGTAGGAGCGCCCATGACAAATGGAACGATGGAGATGGTGTCGCTGTTGTATTGTCTGTAGACTAGGCAACACAGTTATCAGCGAAAATACGTATGAAGTAAAGACAAAACTTACGAAAGCTTCTCCAACGCCAGACAAACGCTAGGCCAGGGTTCCATTTTGTGGTTGGGAATGCGCCTCCGGGCATGTTGTACGGTTCGAAGAGAACTACCATTCCCGGTATGTTACCTACAGCCTATACCCGATAAGACAGAGATAAATGGATGTCGTTTTCACTTACGCGTTTTCCATTGAAGATCTTCTGTACTCTTGAGGCTGCATAAATAATGACCAGAGCGAGGGATGTAGTCCATGCGTTGATTTCCATGTTTGGGTGGTGATGACTAGGTGTTGAGAGGACGGTCGTTATACTTATATGTAATATATCGTAGCGCCCACAACGGCGCAGCCAACCTCACCATAACCCCTTTTCGAGAATGACATGATATTTCGCAAGTAAGGTAGGCCCCATCCATTTTCGACTAGCTGTCACGTGAAATGTAACACTGTGACAAAAAGTAATTTCTAGTTTGGTCTTTTAAATTTAAGTATTTAAAGAAGTTAGGATACATGATTGCCCGAGTGTATGTTTGGAACAATCATGCGTTTAGAATTTAAATTTAAGTGTAATTTGAGCGAACTGGACTTCAAATACCTTTAAGGAGCTTGCATCCCACGGGGATAAAATATCGCATCACGTTACTTTCAACAGGTTTCAACTTGAAGAAGGTACTTGAAGGTTCCTTAGCTCATGGACACCTTTCCGCCATCCGACGTCTTTCGATGCTAACAGTGACACAGATATACAAACAGCTGAGATAAACTAGGCAGTCCACTTGGATTCCAAGCTCGGAATGATGCGCCGACGGTCGGACGTCGGGGCGCCGCCTTCCTGTTCGTTCTGGGGAGATGAAAAATCTAGTAAAAAGCCACTACGGCGCCGTACTCCCCCTTCCTATCAGGTTATCAGGTAGAGTCATCATATCAACTCCGCTGTCCTTCGGACTCAGACGGTCCTGTGCAAACTCGATGGGCGACAATCTGTATTGAAGGGAGATATCCACAGTAGTGGGTGATCATAAATATAGCCTCAAAAAACATTTATGTACAGTTTATTTTTATTAAAGTTCGAGGATGTATCCATACTATACGCAGACTAGAAGGAAGTGTTAACAAATAGGCGGGAGGCAGATGCACACCTTTCACAACGCTCATGCTCTGCGGACAAAACGAACGGGTACATTTCCAACACCAAGTGTAACCGACGCACTACACTTGCTCACTCCCGCAAACCATTCGTCAACACTCTGACCAGGACTCGTCAAAGGCTTGACTTTGAAATCTCTCAAAACCATTGTGAGGAAACAAACAGCTTCCGTGATAGCAAATTTGCGTCCGATACAGCTTCGTGGGCCTACCCAATTCGTCAGTTTCGATGGACATTGAAGTTAAATTCGTACAAGACAAACCTAAACCGAACCCAGGAACTGCCTCAGATTCGTTCGATACATCATACCATCGGGAAGGCCGATACGTGTCTGGGTCTTCGAAGTGTCGAGGGTTCTTGTCTATAGGGACATCCTCAATTCAGCTGCGAGAAAGAAACGTTCCACACACGTGGAAGAATACGCACGAATTCCAACCATATCAACTATCATCTGCAAATCCATGATCAGCTTACGAAAACAATGTGCACTGACAGGAATTACTTGTATTCCTTTCTGAATGGATACGGGGGTGGATCCTTCAGCTGTTACATTGGGAATGTTAAGAATACAGTCCTGCTTCGCTTCACGTATCACAATGTACACAGTGGCTATTGGGAATTGCAGAATTCAGTTATGATGTTGCAACTTGTTTGGTATGAATAGTGCGTACGGAACATCCTCAGAGCCTCGTAGAAACAAGCTTGAACTTTGTTTAGTTTCTGATAGTCATCGAATGTCTGTAATATAAACGTTCAATTGCTGGCACCCAAACGAGGACTAGTTCTCACAGGATCACGACCTGTCCCCGCTACCGAAAGAATTTGCTCTACAATCTCGTCCTGCGCATCAGGATAACGGGCAAGGCAAGCGAGTGTACCCGCGAGGGTATGAGCAGTCGTTTCTGGACGGGTTTGGTATCAGTTGAAATCATTAGCCGTCTCTAATCGAAGAAACTGACCATGTCCCGCGAAAAGCATAATGAATACATCAGCAATCTTCAGGGAATCGAGGGTGAGATTATACGGCATTCATAGGACTGATGTAATTACTAATACTTACCAACTCAGCATAATCCAATTTCAACTTCGCATCCCCTTCAGCTTGGTTAGCCTGAACAAGCGCAGTGAAGATATCATTTCCCTGTTGTTGGCCAGCATTGCTTCGAACCTCTTCCTCCTTTTCATGGATCTTGCTGTCCATAAATTTTCTTATTTCATTAACAGATGTATCCAGAGTTTTAAACCTAAGACGGTAGGGTTAAAAACCACGGTTCAGGAAGTAACAGCATGTAACGTACGCTTCGAACGGCAGACTCAATATTGCATCTGGAAGAACGAGAACCTTTATATTATCAATGTAATACCGCATCGCCTCGGGGAAGGACATCTTCCCTTCGACCGACTCGATACCCTCCGACCATTTGAAGGGAAAGTCGAACCCACATCGTCCAATTATGTAGAAGGCGAACTTAAATGTGAGTTTCTGCGCTCTGGGGATGTCAATGGACTTTTTGTCTTCGAATCCCTCATTGGAGATCATTTCATAGTACAACTGGAGTGACTGAGACCACACCAATTCGTATCTTTGTTCATTAGCTAAAGTCCTGATATGAACGGAATAACTTACAGTTTCTGCGAAAAAGCAGGCCCAACGATCCGCCTATGCTTCCGCCATATGTCACCTTCTGCAATTAAAACACTTGTTCCCCAGTAGCTAGTATCCTGGTCAGCAATGCAGAAGCTTGATACTACAAACACGCACTTCATCCAATTTCTCGTGGTCATCTCCGTTTTCCCGAAAGATGCCTTAGTCGAAGAAGAGGACAGGATTTGACGGGTGACTTCGATATCAGACGTTACAATATTAGGTGGACCTTTGATAAACGGAATAATGGAGATGGTATCGCTGCCGTATTGCTTGTAAACTATACAGTGTGATTAATGAAATGCCCGTGGAAGACCATACAGAACTCACGAAAGCTTCTCCAATGCCAGACAAACCCCAACCCAGGATTCCACCATGAAGTTGGAAATACGGCTCCAGGCATACTGTACGGTTCGAAGGGAACTACCATTCCAGGGAGGTTACCCACAGCACGTTTTCCATTGAAGATCTTCTGCACTCTCGAGATCACATAAATAACGATCAGGGAAAGAGATACAGTCCACACGTTGAGTTCCATGCTGAGGGACAGTAGTTAGAGGTGCATGTATCGCTACGCCCCTCGTTCCTTGCAGTACTAGCAGTGGTTTGACATTTCCCACAAGTTTGCCGCCGAAGGTTAGATACAGTCTCTTTTAGATTGAGGGTAATTCTTCAACATCGTTCAGAAATTTGCGACTGAGATTGGGGATTCGACAAAAGAGTAGACAAAGAGTGGATGACTTTCCGCAGGATTTAGAATCTCAGATTATTTTTCTAAAGCTAAGCGAGCGGCGTTAGAAGTAAATAGGTTTGATGCTCTAAACCGTACTATCATTTGCCTAGTGATGCAAAGTCACCTAGAGTTGCAAAACACGACATTGTAAGACATCCACTGGGCCGATAACAATAAAAATTAGTGATTATATGTACCCAACTTGTATATTTACTATTCTACATTTTATTTTACGAAATTCGAAGTGTAGATAACTGATCTACACAATATACTCGCGGTTAACTTAAGTAAGGAACATTATGTAATTGGCGCTGTGCATTTATCCCCCCTCACGCATGAAGAATGCCTGCACCACATAAGTTCTGCATATATTTCCACAAAATAAAATGCCCATATATACATTTACGATTATTTAGAGTATAATTATTCAGCTATAAGTAGGGTTGATCTACAGGATTCCTCAGGGGAGCTCTCAGATTTACAAGGATGATTTTAGTAAGACTGCTAACATTCTAAAGCAACAGAGAGCCATGGATGGTATATATATTCATCAAATTTTAACAGTTTGAAGATCATGATGTTATCTAGGCAATAGAATGGTTTTGAAATTATTTCTCTCCAAATATATACTGAAAAGTATCTAATAAAACTGATTAGCCTGGTGATCTTTGAACCTTTTGAAAGAAAATGCTACAAAAAATACACAGAAACAGCTGAGGTGGCATATTTGTGACTGTATATGTGAAGGGTACTGAAAATGTCAATTCTGGTTAAATTTAAATTGAAAAATACTAGAGCTAAAAGAATAAATTTTTGATATATACTTCTTTCTCATCAAGAAAATATATGTCTCCCATTCTCTATTAATAATATTCCATGAACATGATATTCCACAAGCCTGTAATTTTTCCAAGTTGTTTATAACATCATTTAGTACTAAAATAAAGAGCTTTATCAACATACTAGATGCCTGGGCCTTGCAACAACTTGAAGTAGCTGACAGACAATTAGAAAGTATGAAAAATATAAAGTACACTATTCTGAAGGCTCATTAGGCTGGCCTCTACTTTTAACTACATATAAGCACCATGATGTAAGCAACAGACAACTTGTCATAGTTGAAGTCACACACTAACAGATGACAGGAATAGATGAGTAAAAAGTTCGTTATATAAACTGTCTGGAATATACAAGCTTAAGACTAAGGAGTAACTACATATCAATTACTACTTATATACTATTTCTCTTGTAATTACCCTTAACCCAAGTCCATGCGTAAGTCATATGTATCACTGTGCTTTACTGTGTATACAGTCATGTAGTCATAATGAAACTGTGCTGCAGTCTGCTGAATAAAGGCATAGTATCCTCGAGGTTTCTGCATGTATCTCATGTGATTAGTCACATGGTGTGTCATGTGACAAGGAGTGTGCAGATTCTGACATTACCCCCTCCTTAGGATTGTGGCCTCACAATGTGTCCATCTGAAATGCTTCTTGTGTATTTTGTACCACTTGTTGTCTGATTTGAGCTTGTTGTAACATAAGTTTGGTGTATCCATAAATGATGAGGAGGGTTAATAGTAGTAATAGCATGGGTATTTCCCATAATAGATCGAGTGATTTGAAGGAGGGCATGTGTTGGTTAATTTGATTTTTGTTTGTTTGTTTTTGTATAAATAATACTTTAATCAGGTCTTTGATCTCCAGGTTGGGGCATATCTGGGTTGTCTTGATAAAACTTCTTGACTAGTCTCTTAGCATTTCCCAGTTTCAGTGGTCCATCCATGTATCATGTTTGTGGGAGTATCCTTTCCATTTCACATGATACATTATTTTTTGATATCTCCATCAGGATTCTAAGATCTCTTTGATTTCATATTGACCTTGGTTATCTACCAATACTACAGGTGGTGGGGCTGGCTTCCTTTGACTAGGGTATTCCAATGGTTTGTATCTCATAAGAAGTTGCATGTGAAATGCTGAATGGATTCTTTTCCATGTTTTTGGAATTTCTAATTCATAAGATGCATTGCCAATCTTTTTTATAACCTTAAATGGTCCATATCACTTATCATTGAGCTTAGTGATTGGTTGATCTGTCTTGATATTTATCCCTTCTAGATAGACTTTGTCTCCCAGTATATACTCTTCTGCTTCCTTATGGTGTTTATTATAGTATTATTTCATGACTTCAGATGCTATGCCTAAGGATGCCTTGGCATCTTCTTGAAGTTGGGTAATGTTTTCAATGAATTCTTCAACTCCTATAACTCAGGTTGTTCCTGATGGCCCCATACCCTTCCATGGATGTTGACCTGTGTTCATATAGAATGGTGAATAACCAGTGGATCTATGGATCTTGTTATTGTATGAGAATTGGACCATGGGTATCCATTCGGCCCAATCAGATTGTCCATAATTTATGAATAATCTGAGATATTGTTCTATCTCTTGATTAATGCATTCAACTTGTCCATTTGTCTGCAGTCAATAGGCTATTGACATGTTCATTTTTATTCCAAGGAGTTTGGATAATTCCTTAGTGAATTCGGACTTGAATTGTGTTCCTCAGTCACTAATTATTACCTGTGGGAGACCATGGTGTTTGAATACATGATTGTGGAATTCTCAAGCTATTCCTGGTGAATCTGTTTCCTGGTTGCATGGGATGAATTCAGCCATCTTAGTGAATTGATTGACTACTACCATAAGGAAGTCAAATCCTTGCGACATTGGGAGGGATCCTATGAAATCTACAGAGCTTATTTGCCAAGGTTTGTCTGGGATTACATTCAGATCTAAAGGATCCTTCTTGGTTGACCAATGAATGTTTGTTCATTGGCATGTCTTGTTATGACTTTTACTTTTTCTTTACTTCCTGTTTCTTTTCTTGTTTACTTTTATTTTCTTAGGACTTGTTTGGTTACAAGTTGGGGCTTTAGTTAAACATTGACTTGACTCAATAGAAGTCATCTTCTATTTTTACTTTTACTTCTTTGACTCAATATGACTTACTTTAACAGTTCTTATAACTTAGACTACTGCGCATACTGCACAGGAATGGTACCGTAGTACTTGTTGAGTTGTATATAAACTGTAAAGGTCTTAGCTATTAGCCTTAAGCTTTAGCTTGAACAATTCTACTGATCATACTTTTGATCAAACACTCAGTCTCTCCTAAACCTAAGCCTAGCTTAAGTTCTTCGAGCTGTACTGGTGCTTCAATGCTGAGATATTAAAGTCTCTTGATACTGGCTGTGTTAAAGTGACTATTAGTCTGCAAACCAGTCATGTGACATTGCACTTGTTTGAACTAGTCCACTTTCCAGAAACTATTCATAACATATCTCATATCCAGCTACATACTTCTTGATATCAGATTTCATTCTTGGCCACCAATAATCTCTGAGAACTAATTCCTGTGTTTTATATTCTTCAGGGTGTCCACTGATGGCTGGGTTGTGATGGATGTGAATGATTTCCTCTCTAAGTTTGGCATTTTTGGGTACATATATTCAGTTTTTCCAACTTATAATGCCTTCAACTGATTCCACCCAGTTTGGATCTCTTTGTTCCAATATCTTTATGACTTCTTTATCACAATTTTTCCAAGATTTTCGGATTCTTTCCATGATATCATTATCCTGTCCAATCATATAGTATTGTGCTCTAAAGTATTCTGACTTTAGGAGGGTGATATCCTTGTTATTGTTTTCTCCTCTTTCATGTTCTGGCCATCTAGATAACAAATCTGCCTTAGTCATTTGGCTTCCTGGTTTGTAATGGAGTGTGAATTGATATTCCTGCAATTCCATAATCCATCTGGCTTGTCTTTGGTTGAGCTTCTGAGGTTTCTTATGGTCTGTCCAGATTTCAAAAGTTTCTTTTACCCCTAGAAGGTATTGCCTCCATTCTTCTAGTGCTTTCATGATTGTAAGCATTTTCTTGTCATAGATTTTGTAATTTTGTTCTGCAGGATTTAATGCATGCAATATGAATGCTACTGGTTGGTATCTTCTGTCTGGTTGTTCCTGTGATAGAATTGCTCCATTCGTGAAATCTGAGGAATCTGCCTCTACTCGGTACTTCCCATTGTCATGGGGTAAAGATAGTATTGGTGCTGTCGAAATTCATTCTTTTAGATCAGAGAATGCAATTGCTTGGGGTAATTCCCATTTTCAGTTGTTTTTTCCCATGAGTTCATGGAGTGGCTTCACTACTTTTGCAAATCCTTCAATGAATCTTCAATAGAAGTTGATGAATCCTAAGAATTGCTGCAACTCCCTCTTATTGTTAGGTACAAGCCAGTCTTTCACAGCTTGTACCTTAGCAGGGTCCATTCATACAGTATCATGCAAGATTATTAATTCTAAGTATTTAACCTCTATTTTTTTGAAGAAACATTTTTCTGGTTTTAGAAATAGGTTATTTTGCTTCAGTTTTTCTAGTACACATTTCACCATAACCTGATGTTGTTCTAGACCTTCAGTGAATATTAGGATATCATCCATGTATACTATGACTTGACCCTGGTCTATTTCATCTTTGAAAATGTTATTCATCATAGTCTGGAATGTGGCTGGTGAATTTGTTAGTCTGAAGAACATAACTAAGGGTTCAAATAATTCTCTATTCAACCTGAATGCTGCATACTGTTCATTGCCTTTCTTAATCCTTACATTGTTGTATTCCCATTGAATGTCCAGCTTGATGAAGTGCTTTGCTCATTTGAGCTTGTCCACAAGTTCTTGGATTAGAGGCAGGGGGTATCGATTCTTGATTGTAATTTCATTCAGTCTTCGATAATCCTGGATTGATTGGAGTGATCCATCTTTCTTTTTGATGAAAAAGAAGGGGGATGCCCATGGTGACTTTGATAGTCTGATTCATCCTGACTTCAGATTCTCATCTAAGAATTCGTCTAGCTGTCTTTGTTCTTCCAGATTCAAGGGGTAGATCTTGCAATCAAATTCCTTGGCTCCAGGCATGAGTTCAATTGCATGGTCCCAGGGTCATCTCAGTGGTAATTTATTGAAAGATTCCTTTTCAAAGACTTTTTCATATTTGTAATAGATCTCTGGTATTACTTGTTTCCAGTATTTCTTTGATTGCTGTTTACTTTGTGCTTTGGCAATCTTAGATACAGTTGTCTAGAATATTCTTATTGTGATTTCCTCCATGATATTGATGGCAATTAGTTTATCTTCCTGTTCAAAGTTGATTTCTTTATCTAGATCTTCTTCTTTGGGATTGAGTGTATTGATTAGTGGAGTACATTCAATAGGGCAATGTATGAATTTTAGTGTGTTTTCCTTCCAGTCTATTTCTGGGTTGTGGATCTTTAACCAATTGTGTCCAATGAATATATCTGCCTTGCCCAAATTGGATACTGTGAATGTCATGGTTTCTATGTGTTTGCCCAATCTAACTTGGAGTTCTGCATAATGAGTAATTGATCCTCCTGAGTTAAAGGTCCCATCTGCATTGTATACTGGAATTGATCTTGGATACTCTTTGATTGTTATCTTATTCCTTTGTATAAACTCTTTGTTGATGCACAATCTGGTACTCCCACTGTCTAGAAGTGCCTTTACATCATAACTTCTTCTAGTGTCAAGAGTTGTGACTACCATGTGAAGATCCATCTGATTCCCCTTTGTTCCTTGGATGTATTTTTTTGGGGACTTTAATTCTTCTAATGCGATTATTACATCATCATCAGAAAGATTATTTAGTTTCCTTAAGGTTTTATGGTTTATCTCGGGCCATCATTTTGCATGTATCCAAATGTCAAGTATACCAATAGCAACTTCTGGTTTGTCTTCTTTAATTCATTGTGCCATCCAGTATACATTTCCTTGTTTTGCTTCTTTTTTAGGGAAGCTGTGCTTAGATCATTCATTTTTCTGTGATAAAAGGATAGATTCCTAATCTATACTAGGAATATTTACAGAAGATGATACATAATTAGAGGCCGGCAAGTTTGCACTTACTGCTGGCCTTGGTGAAAACCCCAGCTAGTAACTAATCATGCTTTCTGGTCGTCATTGAGTTCTGGCATAGGTATAATATGGGGTTCAGTAACTATAGTGTCCATGTTTGTATGTAAAGGGATGTCTACTGCTCTGTTCATAAATTGTCCTGGTCAATTAGGACAGTTCTTAGATAGATGGCCATGTTGGCTGCACTTGAAGCATAGTTCTTGGTGTTTTATGGTGTCAATATCCATGTGGCTGCCTCCTTGTGAGACAGGGATCTGATTGGGGTATGCTGTTGGTTGAGATGGATTTGGGGTTGATCTAGCTGGTTGATTTCCTGGATTGGAATTTCTATTTATGTTTCCCATTGTCTGGTAATTTCCAGTGGTTCCAAATTGAGCATCCAATTCCCTTTTCTGGCATTCGAATATGACTGCTTTGTTTTTCCAGGTTGTGATAGGGATATTATCTTTGAGTCCTGCCACTTCCACAAGTCTTTTTCCAAGTCCTGGGTTAATTCTGCTTTTGAATTTGTCTACCAGGGCAGTGTTATTAAATCCAGTGAGGTTCTTCCAGGCATTAAATTCTAGAATGTATTCTTCCACTGGTCATTTATTCTGTCTGAGTTTCCCAATCTGTGCAATTGCATTGCTCTGGGTTTCTGGGGATATGAAGAAGGCCTGTAAGTCTGTGGATAACTGGTTCCAGTTGGGAAATGGTGGGGTGATCCTGAATGGTTGGATATTTCCCTCCATTCCCATTGCTATACTTCCATGGACTTCCTCATTCATAGGTTTTCGACTGTTGTATTCATCTTTCCATATCTGCTGTTCTTTATTGAAGGCAATCAGTCATTTCATGTATGTATCTGCCCATCTTTGGACAATGTTTCCTTTATCCTTCTTAATTTTCATTAAGGTTTGGGTGATCTGTGTTCAGTCTGAGCTAATCTTTTTCTGGTCAAAATAATTTTCCATTCAGTGACACCATCCAGAGACTTGGTCTGGATCTCCTTCGAAATTGTTAGGTGGTGTAACCTTCTCATCTTTCTTGGGTTTAATCTCTCTAATTACTTGATTGATTAGAGTGGTTAGGTTCGATGTGTGGATTGTTCTATCCATATCATTAAGATTGTTCCATCTTTCAATTCCCCCCATGATAAAGAAGGAAAGGAAGATTGTGAGAAAGGCAATGATGACAGCTTCAGTGATCATTGTTTAGTCAATATGAATGCATGCAGGTCTGTTCCAGTAAAAGTGATCCCAGCACTCATGGCAGAAGAATCCCTTGTGATTTGGAACAGGTGGTATGGGGAATGGTGATCAGAAAACAGGTTTGAGAAGGGGGATTTCATCAGGTATTGAGAAGAGAACTTGTATTTTCCAACCAATTCCCTGTTTGCATAGTTCCTTGATCAAGGGGTATGTGTTTGGGTCTGGTAATGCTGTGATTTCCCTTGATTGGGATAGTAGTAGGGTTGGGGACAGAGTGGGTGTGATTGTTTGGGTAATGGTCTGAGTCTGATGATAGGATGGAATGTAGTAAAGAGTTCTGGTATGGAGTTGGAGTCAGGTTTGAGATCTTGTGACAGGTATACAGTTTTGATGTAGGTGACTAGCTACACATGCCTTGATCACATGCACACTGACTTGCTGATAGAACTAGCTGGGGCAACACATGGTAGCCTCCCCAGACACTAGCAACTTAGGATTCTCTGAAGATTACCCCTGCAGTCCTTGTACGATCAGTAATTCGCCTAGAGTCGAGCTCAATGTTACTCTGTATGGCTCTTGTGCTTCCAAGCACAATGATCAAGTCTATCGAATATAGTGTATGTCTATTGGTCAGCCGATTGATGGAAAGGATGAGAAGAGATGGTAGTGGTGTGGGGGTTTCATGGGAGTGTGTGAGGTTAAGTAAGGGAGTCTTAAGCTAATGTAAGTCACAGATGACTTGTTACAGCTAAAGTTACACACTAACAGATGACAGGAATAGATGAGTAAAAAGTTCGTTATATAAACTGTCTGGAATATACAAGCTTAAGACTAAGGAGTAACTACATATTGATTACTACTTATATACTATTTCTCTTGTAATTACCCTTAACCCAAGTCCATGCGTAAGTTGTATGTATTACTGTACTTTACTGTGTATACAGTCATGTAGTCATAATGAAACTGTACTGCAGTCTGCTGAATAAAGGCATAGTATCCTCAAGATTTCTGCATGTATCTCATGTGATTAGTCACATGGTGTGTTATGTAACAAGGAGTGTGCAGATCCTGACACAAACAGTCTGTGCTAGTTGTACCTGCAATTTTATTTTAAGAAACATAATGGAACCTAATGAAATTTGTATATTCATTTGCATGAGAGGGATAAATTGGACAGCATTGATTACATAATGTTCCTTATTATCACATCCTGTATTGAACTCCATGCTATATTGTAGACTCAGAGGTCACCAGAGGTTAGTGGAGATGTGTTCAGAGATAAATGAGATGAACTGTGGCCTCAGCTTATGTGCTGTGCTCCCTGTGTAGTTTTCATAGATGGTTCTGTATTTTGGATATAGGTTGGAGATATATTAGAGGTGAGAAACAAGAGTAACAATATTAAGTCAATCTTTCAAAGGTCAACATTATGAAGTCAGAGATGGACAGGAGATATGGGAGTTGACTTATGAAAGTCTGAGATGAAGAAGGAGTAATGCAAGAACATTATTGATTTCAAACTAAGGAAAGTACAAAGTATAGTATACAGTTTATATACAAGTTATTCTCTGAAATGTTGGAGAATGTAAGGAGATGTATCACTAGAGGCTATACTAGTGGCTGAAACCAAGAGTTATATCATGGAGGTAGAAATGTATGGAGCAAGTGAAACTTGTGATAAGTAATCTAGTAAAAGATGAAGAATACCACAAGAATGATGGTGAGTAATAGATAAGATGAATTGTCTGTAATGTCAAATGGAATAACTATACTAAAAAGGACAAGTAAACAATAACAAGTAAACATAGAAAAGGATCAGAGAAATACTCAGAGATAGATATAATACAGGAGAATAAATCAGAGGTTTAGTCAGAGAATGTCAGGACAGATAGAAGATAAATGGAGGATATTATATGAGACTAACATGGTCATGACACTTATTTAAGCTAACCACAAGTACATTTAAAATAGATGCTATTTATCAGAAATTCTTAATTATCAGGCCATCCTGTACTTTTCATACATTAATTTATTGTAATTGCAAGTAGTATGTGATGAATATATATTGTAATTTGCAATGTCATTTTATACCAAGGGGTACCTAAGATCTCAAACTACTATACAGGATTGTCTAATGCATTTAAGGCCTCAAATAACCCCCCCACCCCCAAATCCTTCCTAATCTGGTAATAGACAATCATTACATAATCATTTCACCAACCTCTATTTCTTCTGAGGGTTTTTTTTGATTCTATGGATTAACATGCTATAAGTAAGCTGCTACTAAGACACATGGGCTTGTAAGGCCTGTCTACTGGGGTGATCTGATGGTAATGTAGCATGGAGTGGTGGATAATTATATACAGTAAGTAAGGATCTGGTATTAGTGGTTTGTATGTTTGGTTTGGTGTAGTTGTGCTGTCCATGTAACATTGGTTTTCAGGTGCTCTTTTGAGCTCAGAATATAATAATAGAATCATGGCATTTTGTAGGTTTGGGTGTGGTTGGTTTCTATCATTCCTCCTCCTCTCTCTCAGAGTCTTCATCTTCTTCCATTGCCCTGGTGATTAGTTCATCTTCAAACTTTGGGTCTGCTTTTCATTTATAGATTTTGCCATTTCCCGTGAATGCTCCTGTTTTTGCTAGAAACTTGGAGAGAGTCTTGATTCCCTTTGACATTCTGATTATTTCTGGAATTGCAATGTTTCTTGAAATTGATCTAAGTATGGTGTGTTCTTCTTCATATCTTGGATATTCCTATAGGATGTGGTTTCTGGTCTCCATTTCTGCTCCACATGGGTGCTCATTATTGAACCTGGTATGAATCTTTTCCTGAATTTGCCTATGTAAGTATATCCTGTGTGGCATTGGACAAGGCATACAAACACTTTGTATTGGTCCATAAGATCTTTAAAGTGCTTGGTTGGTTTCAGTAATGGTGGAATGTGGTTGGTGGGAGCATATTTCCCTGATTTTGGGGTTGATTTCCATTCAAATCTCCATTTCTTTTGTGCTGATTGTTTTTCTCATCAGATTGCATTTGCTCTAGTGACTGACATTGGGGCATTCCATGCTAACTTTTTTGCCTTCTTTGCTAGCTTGTCTACATGTTCATTGCCTGTTATATTTGCATGGCCTGGGCACCAGGCTATTTCTATAATGTGTCAAGGGTTTTGGTCTAGGAAATTGCATGCTGATTTGTAGAATTGATGTGCATAGAATTGTGTGCTTACTGGTTTTGGGTTAAATATGGCTATAATGGCTGCTGCATTATCTGTGAAGAAGATCAGTTTCATGTCTTCTTGTGTTAGCATCTCTGCTGCCTTTATGCCCATTATGAGCCCTGCCATCTTGCCATCATAGACTTCTGCATGGCCTCCCATTCCCATCTGGTTCTTGAATACTTTCCTTCCTCTATTGTATCCTACCACTGTGGTACCTGTGCATTTGAATCCTTCTTTAATGATCAGTGATCCATCTGAATATGTTACCAGTGTTTGGGATTTGGTATTCTTGATCTTTTCAACTCTCTCTTTGTGATGTTTAATCATTTCCTCCCTGTGTTATGATTATGTTAGTCTCACATAATCTCCTTCAATTTATCTCCTATCTATCCTGACATTCTTGGACTAAACCTCTGATTTATTCTCCTGTATTATATTCCATCTCTAAGTATTTCTCTGATTCATTCCTATGTTTACTTGTCCTTTTAGTATAGTCATTCCATTTATCATGGTTAATTCTTCTTATCTATTACTCATTATCATTCTTGTGGTTTTCTTTATCTTTTACTAAATTACTTATCACAAGTTTCACTTGCTCCATGCATTTCTACCTCTGTGATATGACTCTTGGTTTCAGTTACTAGTATAGCCTCTAGTGATACATCTCCTTACATTCTCCAACATTTCAGAGAATAACTTGTATATAAACTGTACACTATACTTTGTACTTTCTTAGTTCAAAATCAATAATATTTCTGTGTTACTTCTGCTTCATCTCAGACTTTCCTAAGTCAATTCCCATATCTCCTGTCCATCTCTGACTTTGTAATGTTGACCTTTGAAAGGTTGACTTAATGTTGATACTCTTGTCTCTCACCTCTAATCTATCTCCAATCTATGTCCAAAATACAGAACTACCTATGAGAACTACTCAGGGAGTACAGCATATAAGCTGAGGCCATGGTGTGGCCATACTCACAGGGCCACTCATAAATTCTTTTTCATTTGCTTATTTGCTGAGAAAACTCACAAATTACTTGCAGATAGTCAAAAACTCTGGTAATGAAGTTTTAAGAACTTAATGTGGATCCTCCACAGAAGATGCATTCAAATTTGAAATCTGGTTCATGCATGTAACCTTGGTATAATCCTATTTGCTCTCATATTGTAAACTATTTGTACATGCTACCTTAACCCTTGATTCATTATCCAGTGCCTTGAAGAAGCAACCTCTTCAAATTAGGCAAGAATACAATTGGGGGAACTTTTAGCTGTGAATGTTTTGATACTTTTGAAATGACTTACTTCACTATACATTTTCATGTCTTTCATCTTTACTTTTTGCTACTTTGTCTTTTCTTCTTGAGCTCAAAATACCAGAGAAAGTAGGTGCCATTTGTAACATTACTTGATTCTGGAAGCTGCAACTAAGTTTCCATGCACTACTCTATACAGGAGGAGCAGATACATATTGAAAATTGTGTATGGGACTTTGGACTATACCTTGTTTGGAAGTGTCTTGGTGGTTCATGCTAACTTGAAGCATGGCAAGATTGCTATGATTTGACACAGACTCTTAGCTAGAGAAATATGTATAACAAACTGAAATTGGTAGGCAGTGATGTGAGAGGACATGTTGGACCAACCTTGTAACTGTATATAAGGACTGCTCACCTTCAGGGGGAAATGCACCTTTTTGCTCACTCAGATTCTTACTTTGCTCTGAGAACTTTAGTTAACAAATTCATCAATACATTAAGTACTTAGCTCTATTGACTGAGAACTAATCTTTCTTTCTCTCTCTATTTTCCAGAAGTTGGAGCATGGAGCTGATCAAACTTGTGGATGCATGCATTTCTTTTACTCCACTAACTTCTGCCCTGTCTAGGAATAGCATTAGTCCATCAAACCCAACCCTTCTAATGCATCAGTATTTCTCTCCTACCCAGCTGACAGGTAATCTACACTTTCTCTACCCTGACTGATTTTCCTTCCACAATGGTTTGTCTTGTTTATCTCTGACTTCATCTCCACTTACCTCTGGTAATCTCTAAGTCTACAATATAGCATGGAGTTTGATACAGGATGTGACATCCTGATCTTATTTGATTTTGATATGGGTTTATTGACAATTATTACCTTTTCTTTGAAGCTGCTGGCTGCTCTTCTCCATGGGAGCAGAATAAATGGGTTAATTTATTCATGGGATGGGCTGGTGTACTTTGCTATTTCTAGCAGGAGCATTGTCTTCTTTTGGTGCATCTTGCTTCTGTTGTTACATCTGGGTGGTAGTGGTGGTGGAGTGCTTGGGGATTTGTTTTTCCTCCAAGTATTTGGGAGATATTGTATAACTGGGATTGAAGCTGGAAGTTTGTTCAAGCATATGGCTGTCTTTATATTTGTTTCAATCTGCAGCTTTAGTGATGGTATTGAGGCTTTGATCTCTAAGGCTATTGCCAAACAACAATCAAGGCTGATGCCAAACAAGTCAAAATAGCCTATCTGGAAGTGATTCCTGACACAGATGGGAAAACACCACACAAAATTTTCTCAGGCACTAAACCTAATGTCTCTTATTTGGAGGAATTTGGCAAATAGTGCTGGGTCTTACAACAAGATGAGAAGAGATCTAAATTAGATCCAAAATCTCGGAAATTCATTTTCACAGGGGTAGCTACAGGAACTAAAGGCTACAGATATTATAACCCAGCCACTCACCAAATTCAGACATCATGCAACATAATCTTCTCTGTTGATGCCACTGTTGACATAGGTGATGAAATTATTATTCCAACCTCCACCTCAATTGAGAGGGAGAATGTGGATAGCAATCAAGGTGTCAACTTGAAAACACATACTGTGGGAAAATCTGAAAATTTTTCCCATGCTTCAGAGAATACAGTGCCAGTGCAAAATCTGCGAAATTTGCCACCGAAAAATTATGCAAAATTAAATAATCCTTTGGCACATGGTCCAAAGAAGTCACATGACATTGACACTTCACAATTGGCAGAAGATTACAATGACTTTGTTGAAATTGAAGAAGACTATGCACTTTTGGGAAACTTAGAAGGAGATGACCTAACAACTTTGGAGGAAGCAATAGAGCATCATAATTGGCCAGAATGGAAAAAGGCAATGGATGAGAAAATGAATCAATTAATTAAATTGGGTACTTTTGTCAAAGTCAACCCACCTAAAGATTGCATCCTCATTTCTTGCCACTGGGTATTCAAACTTAAAGTCCCTGATAATCCAGTGCTTATGCATTACAAGGCACATGTTGTAGCCAAAGGTTTCTCACAAATTCCCAGCATAGATTTTGATGAAACATTTGCACCAGTCATGCAGATGGAAATTCTTAGGCTTCTAATTGTCCTCACTTCCATTTTAGGACTTAATTCACACATTGTTGATGTTGTCAGTGCCTATCTAAATGCAGAACTCAAGGAAGAAATTTATATGCAACAAATTTCAGGCTATAATGATGGCACAGATAATGTTTTATTATTCAAACAGGCACTTTACAGTTTAAAACAATCTGGCAGAGCTTGGAATGACAAATTAAATAAAGTTTTCCTTGACCTTGGATTCATACAGCTAATGTCCGATCAATGCGTCTATTTTTGGACACAAAATCAAAGTCTCACAATCATAGCTGTGCATGTCGACAATATGGCCCTTTTCAGCAATGATGATGTGCTTACCCAAATTAAAGCTGACCTCCAACATCATTTCACAATAAAAGATTTGGGGGACCTCAAAAAGATTGTCAGTATCAAAGTCACATGCAATAAAAAGTGCAGACTTGTTCTACTTACACAAAAACAATATATTTATAAAGTCTTGGAGAGATTTGGAATGTTAGAGTCACACCCAGTTAAAGTCCCAATTGATCCCAGTGCCGAACTTACCAAAACTCTGGAGGGACAAATATATGACATCCCAGATTATTCTCAAGGAGTTGGTTCACTCATGTGGGCTGCAATTAATACATGGCCAGATATTGCATTTGCTACACAATATCTAAGTCAATTTATGTCTAATCCATCACCCACACATTGAAGCACATTAAAAGGCATATTTCATTACCTTAATGGCATGTGTAATCTTGGTATCTATTATGATGTGTCACAACTTGTAACATCACATAAAATCAAGCTGGAGATCTATTCAGACTCTGACTGGGCCAGATACCTGGATGATCAAAGATCTATTTTGGGATATGTTTCCATACTTGCAGGTGGACCTATTTCTTGGTGCTCAAGAAAACAGCTCACCATTGTGCTCTCCACTATGAAAGCAGAATATATGGCTGCTGGGTTAGCTACCAGAGAAATTATATGGCTTCACAAAATTCTTACTGAACTGGGATATCCTCAAACAAATCCCACTTACTTAAATATTGATAATAGGTTAATCATTTATTTCTCACATAATTCAGGATTTCATGTGCAAAGCAAACACATTGATATTCAGCACCATTTTGTATGTGAGAAAGTGACCTCAAAAGAGGTCAAGATATGCCACTGCACATCGGAAGACAACCTCGCAGACATTTTCATGAAGGCCCTTTCAAAGCTGAAATTTGAAGACCTTCAGTGGCATCTCAGCATGGTATCAGAGTTGAGGGGGAGTGTTGTGAGATGATGCAACTCTGCCATGTGCGCATGGGGACTGCTTAGTAAGCCAAGCTGATACTGCACACTCTAGTAAATACTAGAACATGTTAACTTTATCTTGGATTACACAAAGTAGAATACCATAGGAAATAAGTAGAAATTTCTAGATACATAGTTTACATGTATATAAAGCCCTTGAGAGAGGACAAGTAGTATATAAGTAATTTACAAGTTAAATTTCATCAGTTACAAAAGCATGTTGACAATAGGTGGAATTGAGTTGGCTATTAAGTTTGGTAAGATTAGACATTAGTAAGCTGCAAAAAAGCTGCTTACAGTCTTTTTCTTTGATTTCATCATCACTGTGTCATCACTATGTGTGGAATAGGGCAATCCTGGATGTTGTGTGAGATCTGGAAAGATATCTTGAAAAAAAGATTAGATGCAAATCAGATGGCATATAAGACAGCCAAAGCATCAACTATTAGCTCTTATTTGGCATTGTAGATGTATTAAACCTCTTCTTGACTGTTATCATTGCCATACAGATGTTTAGGCATTATAGAACACAAGTAGAATGTATATTTCATCCTGAATTGTTAATAAACAACAAAAATTTCTCCTAGAATTAATTACATGTAAGTCACCCTAGTTATGCATTTAAGGCCTCACTCAGCCCCTCTCCATGGGATGTCTCAGCATTCCCTGGCTGGTACCTCTTGAGTACAATAGGTAATACGTCAATTCTCCCATTGTAACTTACAACATATTTCCATCACATACTATTGCAATTGCAATGGGAATGTATGAAAGTTACAGGATCTGGTGTTAGATGCTCCTGCGCAAACTCAATGGACGACGATCTGTACTGAAGGGAGATGTCCACAGTAGTGAGGTGTCATAAGTATAGCCTCAAAAAACATTTATGTGCAGTTTATTTTTATTAAAGTCCGAGGGAGCATACGTATTAGACGCAGATCAGAAGGAAGTGTTAACAAATAGGCGAGAGGCAGACGCGCACCTTCCACGACGCTCATGCTCTGCGGACAAGACGAACGGGTACATTTCCAACACCAAGTGTAACCAACGCACTACACTTGCTCACTCCCTCAAACCATTCGTCAACACTCTGACCAGGACTCGCCAAAGGCTCGACTTTAAAATCTCTCAGAACCATCGTTAGGAAACAAACAGCTTCTGTGATAGCAAATTTGCGTCCGATACAGCTTCGTGGTCCTGCCCAATGCGTTAGTTCCAATAGACGATTGAAACGAAATGCATATAACACAAACCTAAACCGAACCCAGGAATTGCCTCTGATTCATTCGATACATCATACCATCGGGAAGGTCGATACGTGTCTGGGTCTTCGAAGTGCCGAGGGTTCTTGTCTAGAGGGACATCCTCAAGTCAGCTGCGAGAAAGAAATGCTCCACATGCGTGGAAGAATACGCACGAATTCCAACCATATCAATTATCATCTGCAAATCCATATCAGCTTACGAAAATGGATGTACAGTGACAGGAATTACTTGTGTTCCTTTCTGAATGGGTACGGAGGTGGACCCTTCATTTGTTACACTGGGAACGTTAATAATACAGTCCTGCTTTGCTTCACGTATCACAATGTATGCAGTGGCTATTGCAGAATTCAGTTATGATATCACAACTTATTAGGTATGAACAGTGCGTACGGAACATCCTCAGAGCCTCGTAGAAACAGGCTTGAACTTTGTTTAGTTTCTGATAGTCATCGAATGTCTGTAATATAAACGTTCAATGTTGCTGGCACCCAAACGAAGACTACGGTATTCTCACAGGATCACGATCTGTCCCCACCACCGAAAGAATTTGCTCCACAGCCTCATCCTGTGCATCAGGATAACAGGCTAGGCAAGCGAGTGTTCCCGCGAGGGTGTGAGCAGTCGTTTCTGGATGGGTTTAGCATCAGTTGAAATCAGTAACCATTTTTAATCGAAGAAACTGACCATGTCCCGCGAAAAGCATAATGAACACATCAGCGATCTTTACGGAATCCAGGATGAGACTATATGGCATTCGTAGGGCCAATGTAATACTTACCAACTCAGCATAATCCAATTTCAACTTCGCATCTCCTTCAGCTTGGTTAGCTTGAATAAGCGCAGTGAAGATATCATTTCCCTGTTGTTGGCCAGCATTACTTCGAACCTCTTCCTCTTTTTCAAGGATCTTACTGTCCATAAATTTTCTTATTTCAGTAACAGATGCACCCAAGGTTTTAAACCTAAGTCGAAAAGGTTAAAGACAACATGGTTTAGAAAGTAACAACACGAAACGTACGCGGCGAGCGGCAGGTTCAATATCGCGTCTGGAAGAACGAGAGCGTTT
>JASFCY010000073.1:0-21744 GCA_036940585.1 Cyathus olla
TCCGGAGCAACTACAATTACAGTGGTTCTATCTACAATATATATTGTAACTTACTACTCTACTTGTTACACACCTACAGTGTGTGTGGATTGTTTTTGGTTCCCACATGGTGCTTTTGTCATGTCACGTGCTTCATTAGAGTTCCCCTCGAACTCGTGCGAGTTATGTCACGTGACCTTGGTGACTTCATCATTGTGTCCGTGGCCGTAGACTCCCGCTTCAATAGGCTTCTGGGGAGTAGGGAATGCATATGGTGTTGACTTCTGATGCAATAGGAGCTTCTCTGTGAAGTTTAAGACATTGATGTATACTTTTCAGCAAGTTACTGGTACCTGATAATGTCTTACAGTGGGAGTATAATTGGGCAGAATGAGTTCCAGGATATTTTTTGCATGTAAATACAAAAAATAGTTCCTTTGGTTCATCATTTGACCCTAGGTGACACTCCAATGAAATGTTGTAATTCTTATATGCAGGTGATTTCAAGCCTGAAAATACTGTATCTATTATTATATTAATATTGATATAAGCTAATACAGGAATTTATAGCACACCAATTATCATGATATCTGGTTTATTCCAAATTTCCAAATCTGACATAATCTTAAGATCCTTCTCTTCCTCATGTTGTTTCTGCTTCACTGGTGATGAAGTGGCCATAAATTCTGCTCTATAATCATTACCCAACTGAATTGGAGTTTGTGGAGGTGATAACTAAACAGGGGATAGAGCAGCAGGAGGTGGGGAAGTAATGGGTTGACTTGGAAATGGTGTCCCTCTGGTGGGAGTAGTAGCCTTAGATTAATGGGAGCCTTCTCTAGCCATTCACCTGCCTTTGGGTGGCATTGCAGTAAAATGAAATGAATTTATATAGTTTTATGGAATTTTTACAGCTAGTGGATAGATGGAGATTATATGAAGTATTGCAGAATGCTATGGAGAACAACTGGGGAAGATAGGGAGGCAATCTATTGCATTGCTACATACATTATCGAGCCAATCTCATGTCGGAGTTTTAAAATGTACCAAATATAGGCAGATACACAGGATTTATCCACTATCTATGGAAATATATCTGGATATTACATAGTCCTTGAAGGACCCTATTGCTGATATTCAGACTCAGATGATGGTTTTGATGGGTGCTATTTATGGGTTGGTATTGGACCCCTGATGTGTGATGAAATTGAAAGTGCATTCAAAAAGAGAGGTTAGATTCTATATACATAATAAAGGCTACAATAGGTACAATGAAAAGTGTATGTACAGTATTATTAATGAGATATAGTATAATATATATACAATGCTAGTATCATAAATCCAAAAGTTCGAAATGCAAATGCAATTATAGATTGGGTGGTTGAAGCAATAGAGAATGGTAATGTGTACAAACAATGAATTTGCGAGATCATGTGGCATCTCCATTGCAGGTTCAAGAGGCTGAGTCATGTGAAGCAGCACATACAAGAAAGCAATGAGGGCTTCTAGCAAAAGGACACAAAATACACCAACAATACATGAAACATATGCAGCTCAGTAGAGTAGTAAGGGTACTTGTGGATAACTATATAGATTACTTCTTTGTCTGAATATACTGTATATTCCTGCTTAAATTACTCTGGAGGTTTTTCTACTGATTCAACTATATTATGTGATTTTCCGAGACTACCCTTTTCTTATGGTAGACAGAAGGACAGCTCTAGCTAGTGATGCTTACTTCTTCCTCATAAGGAGGGATAGCCTATTTATATAGAATACAGAAGGCAGTATCTAAGGTCTTATTTAAATACTGTATAGGTAAACCCAGGGTCTCTATTTGGAATCTTGACATGAAAGTGTGTGTGTCAACACAGGGGGGACAGGAATCTCAGTGCCAGAAACAGGGGGTGCATATGAGTCTCAATAGCATAGTCTTGTACCGGTAAGTACATACCCAGATTGTACCTGTTTGCAACCAAAGCTATTGGCAATTCATTGCCAGATAACTAATGCCTATGAGTACCTTCTGGGCCCCAGCTTCTTGGTACTCAGTTTAACCTAGTACTTGCTCTTCAGCTTATGTCTTGGTACTTTTGTTTCTTTCTTGGGCTCCTAAGTTCAGAGGCAACAGGATTTCTTTTACAGGCATTCTTTGTGAGTTCTTTCTCATATTATTGGATTCCACTTATATCTTAGGATGGCTTTATACTAGATGAACAACTCTTAGTCTGAAAGACACAAAATTGGCTTATGTATCCCATTGCTAACTATGATATAATGTCTCTTAGTTACACCAATTGTAGGTAAGTAGTGTTTATTATCGGCCACATGAGACCTCCATGTCAACCACTAATAGCCATATTTAGTAGTTTTTGGCATAGCATGGTTGTATGGGAACATATACCCATCCATTCTAATTAAATCAAGTCAAAATTCATTCATGTACTGTGCTCAGCATATCAGTGGTGTAGATTAAGAAGTGAAATTAAAGTGAGTATTGTAGTTATAGAACTGACCATTAAATGCATGGGTACTGCTTGAATTATTAGCAATACTGCCATAGTTGTGCAAGGTAGTTCCAGAAGGATTGCAGTGATAGGTAAGTGGAACCTCAGGGATTGCATTTGCTGGAATCATTTGTGGAGCAATACTTGACTGATAGCTTCCAATGATATGTGAAGGTCCAGGTGCATTATAATTGGTAAATGATGGAGAGGGATAATTTACCAGCAGAGTTCTAGTATATTGCTGCACCATTGATGGTGCCATGTTCATAACAGCACTGATCACCACAGTTAGGCTGTTGTGAGGGTCTGGCAGATGTGTTGAATCAACATGGCATTACTTTTTCAAAAAGAGGCCAGAAAAGCAAGGGTTCCATTTTAGCTGCTCACTATTTGCCACCAAATGTGTGTGAATATTACCAGCAAGTACTGATAACTTCAACTTCACATTATCTTCAAGACTGAGTAGATGTGCAAGTGTATGGAGATCCTCCTTGCACTTATAAGATGAAAGTGGGACATCAAAGGACTTATGTGCTGCATCCTGGCATACACAATTTTCAATCTCCTCAGCTTGTTGTTTCTTTTGCTTTTGTTTCTCAGTTGCCAGTTTCATTTTTTCTACATGCTCTTCATACTCCTTTTCATGTGCAGCCTTTAATTCAGGGTGCATAAAGAATTTTTTCTTTACTTTAGCTAACCCACTGCAGCTGATCTTCTTGGAGTTGTCAAGTTGGATTTGTAGTTGGCTATTCTCTTGGCTCATAATTGTACAGTGAGAATCAGAAGCCACCTTGAGTGAAGCTTGATTGTGAAGAGCTTCAGTGAGTGTACTAATTTGGCACCTTAGTGCATATATCTCCTTCAATAGTAGATGTATCAGCAATGTACTGGAAGATTGCCATCTCCTGGAGGCACTTATGAATGAGTATATTGACATCTGCAAATGCATTTGGTAATGAACTCCAGGTGTGGTAGTGCCATGGGGATGCAGAATTGACATCAGATTTATCATCTGTGTGACCAGAGCTATCTTCATTGTCAGATCCATCAGATCCATCCTGTTCATCAGAGTACTCTCCTTCAAAGTCCAAAGAACCAAGGTCTGTAATTGTTCTCTTTTGGCCTGATGAAATTGTAAACATTGAGTCATCATCAGAATCATGATCAGTCATAATAGCAGGATCAGAAGTGGGGATATGCTCAGGATAGCTTTCTAGAGTATAGATAACAGTAGATAAACCCTTGCTTGGAGCAAAATCCTCCTTTGTAAAAATGTCTGGATTGAATGGATACAATCCTGTCTTTCAGAATGATTCTCTGATGAGGTCAGGCTGTATAAGCTCCTGAACCTTGAGGTAATGGGGGATCACATTATACCAGTTTATGGTAACCCCCTGATGTAAGCAATTATTGCAATGCTCCCTCCACTGCTATTGAATATGCGAGAACACAACAACATCTAGATGTTGCATTTTGTATGTACACTTTGATGGGAAGTATAACACAATAATTGGGCAACCAACTTCCTTGTATGCATCATAAATAATCTTCTGTAGCTCTGGTGTCTCATGTGAGCCATGTCCATTGCAGATAAGAATAATTGGCTTTGATTTGTTAATGATATTCTCCTTTGCATGCAGTATGAAAACTTTCTCCATTCATTCATAGGTAAGCTCATTGTCAGTCCAGCCAGTGAATGATGTTGAAATACTAACATATTTATGAGATACTGAGAGTAAAGGTTTTTTAAAAGGACTACATACCTTCCAATGCTACCTATTAGCACATGCAAGAGGTTATGAAGTGGGCCTTCCAAGAGTACAAATGATGGTGGGACTGAAGTTCCAGCAGCCAAAACACATTTGACTATTGTAACTAACTCCAGATTATCACTGCTGATCTTATAATGATTGCATTGTTTGTGAAAATAAATATATTTTCATGGATCACTTTTCTACCCCCCACCCATCTGAATATCTTTCTCACCCATGTTGTATATGTGCCCTGGGGGTATCTCAACATAGTCTTCATAGACAGAACTTAGCTTGCTAAAGAAATCAGTGACAATAGCTTCATTGAAATTCTTTGCATGTTTTGGGTCCAGCTTGGATGGTTTGGCAGATATAATCTTGGGATGCTGTTTAACCAATTGGGATGCATAGTTTTTTCCAGCACACTGACCAGCCAAGTCAGAGACATTGTCACATAATGCATGATAACCCCATAGTTTGCTGGCCTCCACATCATGCTCTGCCCATTCCATGAGGGTCTTCTCTTGCATTGGGTTGAGCAATTGACAGCACCCAGCAATGGCCTTGTTAGGCTTGTGTACACCCTTTGAGCAGTTTAGTATAGTGTTGTATGCAACCTAGATAATTCAAACCGGAGTTTAGATAACCAAAACAACAGTAATTAAGTGACTTACATCCTCTGCAATTGCTGCTACCTTCAGATTTGGATGCTTACCACTCCTTGATCCCTCAATGGCAGCCTGTATGCAGTCCTCACAATGTGGGTCCAGATAAGTGTGACTTTTATTACAAAGATGACCAGAAGTAGGCATAGGAAGCAGAAGACTCAACACAAGTCAAAGGAAGCTCACAGCTCAAATGTAATGTGGTTCTCAACATGTCAATACATTAATCTGCTAACTGTCAGTTACAGCTATCAGTTTCAGCACTGAAGCCCATCAAAACCATCACTACTTTAAAATTCCACCCAGCCATAACCCAGCCAGTATGATATCCTTCCAAAAATATCAGCTTTCTATTCTACATTATTTTGAGAAAAAAAAGTGAGAGTCATGTTTATTAAGACAAGGAGAAGCTAAATATCAAATTTTGAGGCCAAATGAGATCAGGAAGGTATGAGAAAGAGACCAAAACTGACCAGTGATGAAAACCAACTACTGGTTGATGATAGTATTGGAAGTCTGACATGTCAGACCGAAATTCACTTAGATACCATGATATGGATCAAGTGTCGCAGCAACATCAGGCTTACACCAGACTTGAAATCTGGCAAGGCCTACCCCCTCTCCATCAGACTTGAAATCTATTGCAGAATGTCTTTCAATGACTTTTCTATTCCATTCTGTGAGTTTTCCACATGCTATCTTTCAACCCTATCCCCATTTAATTATGCTCTCATCTCATCCAGATTTTGTTCTATCCATTTCTTTGTTACCTCTGGTCAGCTTGACAAGGATACAGCCTGCATGGCTTGTGGTGCTGCACTATTGCATGGTAAGCTTCAAGTTCTGCATGGGTGGCAGCCACCATCAACATCATAAAAAGAACTTCTTCTTCATCATCATGAAGGAAGTTAAGTATTGGAGATAAGATTATTCTGAGGTATAACTTGACAATAGCAAATAGCAATGTGTATTTGATAGACTATAGAACTACCTTGATATATCTGATATCTCTCTGCTCAACACCTGGATTCAGAATTCTGGACAAGTTGCAACCAGCTGTCAGAAACATATGTTGTCTCAGATTGATGACTGCACAACATGACATCATTGCTCATATGATTCTTTTGTTCATCTATCCAGAATCTATCTAGTTTCTATTGGAAACCTAACCTTCTTATGGGTTGACATAAAAAACATGTGCTGAGTTTAAAAAATCTAACACAATCAGACTTCCAATAATCCTTATGGAAAGTCATCAAGTGATTTGTATTACATGCTTAAGTAATCACTCAGTGAACAGTTTGGGGTCCAGAATTTCCTCAAAACCACTTCTGAAAGTCATGCTACATTACCTTGTTATATTATCTAACAGAAATTTTTTAAAGATGTACTTCATTTAAATAATGCATGGGAAGTTTGGAGATGAACATATACAGTTGTTTACCACACAATGAACCAGTGAAATTTCTGAGCACTTGGAAAAACTTCCTGGCCTGTATTTTTTCAAATTTTTTTGCCTAACTTACTTGCTTAAATGTATTTTATAGTATCTTTAATCCACACAGTAAAATCTTTGACCAATGTTGAAGAATACAATGATCAGTAAAATGCTCATTATCAGGCCTTTCACCACTCAATGAATCATCATGTCACATGCAGATTGTAGCTGCATTTAGAAATTTATGTAATCACTGTAGCAGACTAGTGGTGGAGGTTGTCAACTGATTAACATATATGGCTAACCAGCATGACATGATATCAAAAGCCTTATCTCAGTGCTACACTCATATACCAACCGCCAAATTTCTCCTTCCACAAAGATAGGAGAGTTCCTAAAATTCACCTTTGGACTTTTGTTATGTCAGTGGTGGATAATTTGTCAAAAAAGCCAAATTTTTTGCACTACTTCTTGTGATTCTCATGTTTTGACCCATTGTTAGTTTTTGATCAATGTATTATACAAAATTCACCTGTATAACTAAGAGATAAAAAAGCAATCTATGTACATATAAAATGTATTTCCCTAATGAAAAAAAGTCTAAGAGAGTTTGGTGAAAAATAACCACACAAATTCAATTTGACTTGTTGTGTGGTGATGATTGAATATGTGGTGATGATTGAATGTATGGTGATGATTTGTTGTGTGGTGAATAACTGTAAGAGTATGAAGAGAAATTCAGAATGTTTTAAAAGCTCAGTACTCAATAAGATCTCTGATAGCACTCCTGTTAGCAACCTTTTGGCAGTTGTATTGAACCATTTTGTAATGATAATACAAAACAGCTAAGATTGAATTCCCCTATTGATACAAGAGATAAATACTGCAATGTTTGCTGACCCACTCTCCTCCACTTATACACCACCTTCAAACAACCTTCAAATCTCAGCTAACATTGCTGGGCTTGACAATTTTGTTTCTCTGTCAACACCATGCCTGGACTGTATTACATACCAGTGATACTTATCTTGTGATTACTGTATTTGGTTTCAAGGCTTCACCTAGCCTCACAACACCTCAAATTGAAGGCCTTGTGGACAATGAATTCTCAAACTATATTAATGCACTGGGATCTTTAGAGAAACCTAAAGGCCATTATGGTATTGATAGTATGTATTAAGTAATGAGATAAGTATTATTGACTTCTCTTCCCCATCTAAGTTACTGTCCAAAAACCCTTCCCACTTGACTTTATATTATAGTACCCTCATTTACTCCTTGGTGCTGTCATGTGCCAAAAGTAATTTGACATAAAGCATGAAATAGAATACATATAGGCAAAGTGAAGAAATTGAATGCAAACAAATGCTCAGCAACTACCAGGAGAATACAGCACTATAATTACCAACTCCACACAACATCCTATTTATTTGGATAAAAGAATCACTCAAGTCCATAGAGAAATCTATGGAACTCAGGAAACTATTGTCCAACTCCCTTATAGTCCATATAATCACTCATAAACTCTACTATTATTGAGTAAACATACTGCTCTACAAACAGAATAATATGATTACAAACAGAAGGACAACAGACTCCCTTTGTACATTGGCCTACAAACAGAACAATACAATTACAAACAGAAGAATAACAGATCCCTTTCCCACATTGGCCAACAAACAAAACAATATGATTACAAATAGAACCATTGTTTGGCAATGTAACACAAGCTCTATTGTGCTATTAATAGAACTCATTGTTCAACAATGCAAATCTATTAATAGGAATCCCATTGTTCAACAATGTAGATCTAATTATAGAAAACCTATTGTTTAACAATGTAAAACTATAAATAGAAATCTCATTGTTCTATAGAGAACAATGGAGACCCAGAGTGTGGGACATGATTAGTAAGCAGGTTGGAAAAGGTATATAAGGAGAAATTTTTGTAGGAAGAAGAGTGTCTGTATTCCCCCCAATACATCCACCTCCCAGTTACTCAGTAGTTACTATCCTGTTAGACATCATTCTTACATAATAGAAACAGTTCTATTGTGCATTGCTTATCATTATCTGTTGCTGTTTACTATTATCTGTCACTGTTTATCATTACCTTTTACTGTTTACATCAGTCTACTGTTACTTATTGTCTTATACCTCATACAGGTGAAGTATTTATTTGTTTCTGTCTTTTGAAATTAAAAGACTACTATCTTGATCTATATATAGCTTGATTGCTAAATTCCCTCACCATTGGAGATATTGAATATTACTGAGAATAATATTCCCTGACACTCTGGTACTAGCACAAATAAAGTCATTTCCTGTGAACACCATAGATATATAATATCTTAAATGACAGTGCTGCCTCCACTCTTTGATAGTGTGTTTTTTGGGCATTAGTAAATGGCAGAAGATGTGGGCATGTGAGATGCAGTGGAGCAATGAGGATGGGCAATGTCAATATGAAGGTGCTTGATTCCTGGCAATATAGCACTTCCCATCTTGAATTGCTGGTTTTGTGCAGAGTTGTCCTTGGAGGTAAGTGATCTGTAGGTTCTGAACTATGGCAAAGGAAGAGGTGCCATTAGCAAAGTTGTTGTAGGCAGACAGTAGATAACAAACAAAAAAAAGGAAAGAAATGTTACATACCCATTCCCTAATTAGAGATCTCACAGATGAAGTTGAACTTGATTGTGTGGATATGAAGGCTGCAATAGATAGTATTAGCATTGGAAGCATTAAACTTGGAAAGATACTAATGCTATAATGGTCAATACACAGTGTGCTCTTGGTGACATCCATGCAATTGTGCCACCATCTCTCAGTCCCTCATGTAAACCCATTGAGAGGATCACCAGGCCCACCCTCTTCTTCACTCTGTCCAATGATGGAGATACCAGGATTGAAAGGTCCAATGGGATTGTTGAACATCCCTGTAGTGTTGATATTGGCAAGGAAAGAAATCCATATAGCTCTTGTACATTCCTAACCTGGCATCTGAGAGGGCCTGAGAGGATAGTGATAGACTGATGGCATTAGTTAGTGCCTGTAATAGAGAAGAGATTTAAAATTAGCAGCATAACAGGGAGATGAATGCCAATTTGTGCATACCTGTCTTCAAGATCCTGTGTGTGTAACCAAGGATTGGTTATCATGGTATTCAATTCTCTTCATGTCCTGCCCAGATCCATCAGTACCATGATAGTAATACCATGATAGTCATGCTTTCTAGGGAGCATAGATCCAGTGTGGAATGGAATAGATACTGGATGGTAGATGGTCAAAGAGAGCAAAAAAATGTCTGACAGAACCAGTGGAAATGTGCAAAATAAGCTTCTGCAAAGTAATATAAGTACATGTGTAGTCACATCATACTCTCCAAAATGAGAGACATGCAGACCATGGTATAAATTTTTGCACTAGTTCTCCACATAAACACACATAAGATGATTATTCAACAGTTGACCATGTAGAGAACTCACATCTAGCCTATGTAATCTATTGGTGGCATACTGCATTATCCATGCCACTAGGTTACTTGAGAACAAGGCCTGCTACCCAATTGAAGGCTCCAGTTCCATGCAGGGAATATGTTAAGTGATGAGTGGGTTGTTAAGTGTAGATGACAGGTATAGGGTTCCAGCAGAGGATTGAATGGGTTGGTAGCATGTCCTCTCTTCTCCACTGCCCAAATTACATTCTCCAGAAATTCCTCTCACTTGACTTCATATTCTGTACCCTCATTCTCTCCAATGCCATCCCTGTTGTTTTGTGGCTGTCCTTTAAGAGCAAGTTTACTGTGCCTTAGGAAGAACTGGAAGAGGTGGGTGTATAGGGTGTGGGAGGCATAGCAGCATGAAAGGACACTATTAGTATTGACATTCCCAAAATGCATTGATATAAAGCCTACAGTCTTGAATTGGTGGTTTTATGCACAGTTGTCCTGGGTGGTGAGTGATAGCTAGGTCCTGGACTGCTGCAGGGGCAGAGGTGCTTTGTAAGAACAGGGCATTAGCAAAGGTATTGTAGGCAGATGGTAAATAGCAAAGAAAATGAAGGAAAGAAATGTCATATACCCATTTCCTAATCTCACAGACAAAGATGGACTTGGCTACATGGATGTGAAAACTACAAGATATAGTTTTAGTATCAGAAAGTGTAACTAGGAAAGATACTTATGCTAACATGGTCAATGCACAGTGTGCTCTTGGCAACCCCTGTGCAATGCTCTCAGTCCCTCGAATAAACCCATCATGAGAATCACCAGCATCAACCCTCTTATTCCTGATACAAGCATCCAGGGGTCAAATGAAATTGTTGGGCATTCCTGCAGTATTGTTATCAGAGGGGGAAAGAATTGATATTGCTCTTGTATCTTTTTATCCCAGTATCTGAGAAGGTAGAGGGTAGCAATGGGCCAATGGCATTAGCTGGAGCCTGTGATAGAGGAGAGATTCAGAATTAGCAGTATAATGCAGTGAAACACTGATATGTGCATACCTTTTTCAATATCCAACAATCTGGATGTGTACCCAGGGACCAGCATGGTATCCATCATCTTTGTGTTCTGCCCTGATACATCGAGCCATGACACTTTCCCAGTAGAGCCAAGGTTGTGCAAGATAAGCGCTCTGGATGTGATTGAGTATTATACAGAGGATCTTGAAAGTTGGGAAGAACAGAGACTGAGTGTAACTATTCATATGTGGGGAAGAAAACAGATTGGCACTAGAATGCCATGGCACATAATAGGAATTTGCCGACTGGGCCATTTATGGTCATGACATCACTGTGTCACACTGTGTCACACAATCTGACATGCTTCAGAAGTTGAAGCCAATGGCAATTTTTACTTTCTAGCTTTTCACAACATGCATTTTTATAATAAAAAATATGCAATACATTGTTTTACATAGATTATACACAGATGCTGTAGCAAAATACAAAATTATATCAAAATGACCTTATAACATCAAAATTTGTCAAAATCACTGCAAATTTGGCAGGGGAAATCCATTTTGAATGGAAGTCAAGAATAGCTACATGTATAAATATAGTTTATAGAGAAATTTTGTACTACTCATCAATGCAAACAATGCTCTGCCAGTAGATTTTTTATTTTCAATTGATAAGGTAAACATAGGCCTCCAAATTTGTGAGTTCTTTGCATTAAGAGCAATGAATTAGAATTCTAATACCAGAGCATCATTCTTGTCATTGAGTAGTATAATTTTGCTCTACAAATTGTATCAATCTGTGTATGGCATCCTGACTTCCATTCAAAATGGTCTTGGACTTATTTGAAGGCAACCTTATGACCTGTGTAAACATATACAAACTCAGACTTAAGTAGTTTCCACATACTGAAAGCATGGCACAATACACTCTTTCCTTACTTCCATATTCATTTGCCACACAGAAAGCTGTCCCAAACTTTTATTTGAGTGTATAGTATGATTTGAGACTACTTGGATAATACCATCTAATCCACAATACTCAAATGCTCTCTTTATAACATTATTTATTGCAAGACCATCCTCTATTATAAGAGGAGTATTAGAAAATGTAGAGATGGTATCAATAGACTCTTCAATAAATGCATACCAAATTTGCCTGCAACTAATTTCTTTGTTATTTCCATAGCTATTAGTCCAAAATTGTGCATATGCTATAGTAGATGCATGAAAACTATATGTTGCATTCATAATCACTCTGGAAAATATGCAATCCACCCATAAAAGAGTGTCCACTTTGATATATTGTGCAGTGTTTAAATATTCTTGTTGGGGTTCTAAACCAGGAATTATAAATTGTTTATGATCTGCATAATACAATATCTCACACACAGAGCAAAAACCAGTTAAGACATATACATTATGATATATACATATACCCTCAATCAGCATAACTTTTGGAATATCACAATATTTTGTATTTTGTATTAATGCATGACCATTGCAAGATTATCTAATATACTTCATAAATATGGGACATCATTCAAACTGGAGTAATTTTTATCTCTGATACAGGACCAAGTTCACCAGTATAGTGGTTATTCTCATTATATGGATGTAAGTTGAGCAATTTTGAAAATGCATACAACTTAATTGCCAGCTGCATAGCAATTTCATTATCACTATAATGTGTTGGAATATTATTTCCATTAAATAAGTACTTTGTTTTATTTCCAAGAGTAGTTTTAACAGCAATTGTTAATACATTCATCCAAGCTGTTATTATAGTTTTCTTTTTATTATTTCATTCATAATATTGCTGTCTTGCATGCAAATTAAGAAGTTCAACATTTTTAGTTAAAGTAAATAACAGCATTGAAACTGTTGATAAACTAATTTTAGAGCCAAAATTTTGTTCAATAAAATGGCTAAGCTGGCTAAACTTAATCATTGGAAATTCTTGTTCATTTCCAATAGCATTTACCACTGAAAAGTAAACAAGTACCAATAGGTATGGATGCTTTGCCAGTGTAGAAGTAAAAGACATAATCAGCCAGATACATATTTCAAAGCAACTACAAGTATGGTTTACAAATTCCATGAAGTTAAAAAAAGCATCTCTGCCTTGAGTCTTCTTGTTAGCAGGCTCAGCTTTCTTAAAAGACATAGACTTCTTAACCTGAGAAGTTTTTTCTTTTTCTTTTCTCTTAATCCAATTTTCCAGATCAATCCTAGTAAATCCAGAGGTCTTCTCCAGATCCCACAGCTCACAAAGGATATCAGCATCCATTGGCTCTTTACTATTAAGCCAGTTCTCCATCTCTGGATATTTAGGAATATGCTTGAGAACCTTATCCCAGTTGTGCCAAGCAGTGGATTTGGCTCCAAAAATCTTGGAAAACTCTGAGTGAAGAGGCTTGAAAATCACAGAGAGCCATGGCTTAAAGTTACTCTGAACCATTTGGTATATTTTCTGAATCTCTTGATAGATTTTTCATTCCATCTAAATAGACTGCTTGCCTCCATGTCTAAGAAGGAATTTATCAACCTCATAGATAGAGACTATAAGGATTTCCTTCTTAGACAACCCAGTAATCTCTGAATTATCCACACTAGAGGTAATAATACTCTTAGGATTGGCAGAGACTTCATGGCTACTAGTGATACTTTGAGTCTGAATAGAGCCAGACTGCTTCACAGCAGCCACAGGATCAAATTATTATAGTGATTAGCAAAAATAATATGTAAAATATTTAAATACATTATAGCAGCAAGATAGAATTTCAAACTAGAGAAGTACAAAGTAGATAAGGAGGTTTATATACAAGTTGTTCTCTGATGTAGTGGAGAACCTAAGGAGTTGTGGCTGAAACCTAAGAGTTATATCATGGAGGTAAAAATGCATGGAGCAAGTAAAACATGTGATAAGATATCTAGGAATAGCCAAGTACACCATAAGAATGATGGTAAGTAATAGATAACAGATTATAGTCCATGTTGTCAAATGGAATGACTACACTAAAAAGACAAGTAAACAAGAGACAAATAGTGATAGAGAATAACAGAGATCAGATGGAGGAAAGTGAAATAAAAATATTACAAGTTAAAATGTTAATCAGAGAAGAAGATGGAGGATATAGGAGATGATACAATGGTACAGGAGATGTGAGGAGATAAGATAGGATGATGGTGGACATGGATATAATAACCCATCTCCAAAATACAGAACCATCAACAAGAACTACTCAGGAGGCCAGCATATAAGCTGAGGCCACAGTATATCTCATTTATCTCTGACAACATCTTCATTCACCTCCAGTTACCTCCAAGTCTACAACATAGCATGGAGTTTGACATGGAACATGAAAAAGTCCTACTATCTAGCAGGTACTTGCCAGGAGATTATTTCCACTCATTGAAAAACAAATCTGAATGCCCATAATCATTTCCAGATATTGTAAAACAATTTTAAATGGACAAATTTGTTTTCAGGTGTTGGGAAATAAATCAGCATGTCCATAGTCATTTCTTGAATGTTTTAAAATAAATATAAATGTTCATAATCATTCCCAGATGTTTAGAAATGATTCCAGACATTAGGAAATAACTCTAAATGTACAGAATCATTTCCAGATATATAGTATTGTTCTTAGACATTAGAAAATGATTTTAAATATAAATAATCACTTCCAGGTGTTTTTAAATGATTTGGAGCATCTAAAATTGGTTTCAGACATTGGGAAACAATTCCAAACATACAAAATCACTTCCCATTATCTGGAAACCTTAAACCCTTAGTATCTTAATAACTAGCTCTACTAATGCTTTTAAATATTGTCTTAAAAATTCTCAGACCACCTTTTAAAGTATTTTTATTCTTTTTGTGTGTAATTTAAACAATTATAGATGTGTATAAGATGTTACAATGTTTGTAGATATTTTTAAAGCACCTTAAAAATTGTTCTGGAAGCATGGGTTGTGGCAGCTCATGGATATATCAAAGTCAGCCCATATCTGTATCCACCAGTACCTGTACCCATGATCCACATGCATATGGCCTATCTGTGCAGTTTCCTATAAATTAGCAGCTAATTTCCTGGTACTGTACCATTCTTGCAATGTCAATTGCTCTCAGTTTCTAAGGCTATGCTCTCTCTGCTTCATATTTGTCATCTTGTGAGCTCTAGACTCTCACTATCAACATACAGCTTACTTCAAGGTTATTGACTCCTGGCTTTTCATTGTCATGTAATGCTGTGCAGTGCAGTATCCACATAAGACTTAGTTTTTCAAACATTATTACTCATAAGTATTTATTCTGTCTTTCCAAAAGGCTGAGTTCATGTATCATTGCTACTAGGGTTGTATGCATATCCCTTGGTTGAACTTTATTTAGATGCTTGACCAACCATGCAGATACTTCATGCCTGTTGCTTAGGATACCCTATTTTGATATGTTTTCCCACTTATTTAGCATTTTCTATTTGACTGTATACTTGTCTTATATACTTTAAAAGTTGACTATAAACTCTTTTTTTAGAGGAGCACCACTATATGGTGTATCACTTCTATTAAAGTGGCCTCCCACTAGGGATCAAGCTCATACTTCACTAGTTTAATGTACATATCTACTTGCTAATTGAGCTCAATTTATTACTTTCCTACAACTAAATAATTATTTAGGCTGATCATATTATCTTGTTACTTGCTTCAAGCTGGTACTGGATAATACTGGCATTTGCCAGCCTTACTGATTAATTAAATTCCAGTGCACTATATACTATTTTTCCCAAAATATGCTGTAAGAAATAAGAAATATCTATGAACAATTTTACATACTATTCAGAGGAGTATTTCAAATGATCAGCAGCAAAAATAGGAGTAAAAGTTGAAAGAAATCTTGTAAAGAGTGAAATAAAAATGCTTACAGTATAGTGAGTATAGCAAGTGAGTCTATAGAGTAATAAAGGTTGGCAGTGAGTTTAGAAAGCATAATGAATGAATATATGTAGGCCAAAGTTATGAATGTAAAAAGCAATGAGAGCCTCAGGAGTTGGGGATGCCTCAGGGAGAATATATATATTTGTAAAAACATCAGAAGAGCACACTGCTCAGAGTCTATAGTGGGTAGCATATTAAATTAAAGATCCCCCTGTATCATACCCATAATTGTATGAGAATACTCTGGGCTATGTATTCTGGTCCTCATTTCTAAAACCTGTTTTCACAACTGTTTCTTTAACTGCTCTGCATCTGCCAATCTTCCCTGATTCTGGTAGGTTACTGCTAGATTAGCCACACCTATGATTGTATCAGGATGCACTGGGCCAAGTAATCTGGTTCTTATTTCCAAAATCTGTTTCTGCAACTGTTCAGCATCTGTTCATCTTTCCTGATTATGGTATATTGCTGATAAATTAACCATGTCTGTAATTGTATCAGGATGCTCTGGGCTATGTATTCTGGTTTTAATTTCTAAAAATTGTTTCTGCAACTTTTCAGCATTTGTCCACCTTCCCTGATTATAGTAGTTTACTGCTAGATTACCCATGCCAATAATTGTATCAGGATGCTCTGGACCAAGTATTCTGGTTTTCATTTTTAAAACCTGGTTTTCCAACTGTTCAGCATCTGTCCATCTTCCCTGATTTTGGTAGATTACTGCTAGATTAGCCACACCAATAATTGTATCAGGATGCTCTGGGCCAAGATTTCTGATCATCATTTCCAAAATCTGTTTCCCCAATTGTTCAGCATCAGTCCATCTTCCCTGACTCTGATATGTTCCTGCTAGATTATACTTGCTGGAAAGGGTATCATGATGCTCTAGGCCTAAAAATTGTTGAGAAATGTTACATATTTGAATTCTCAATTTTTCCTCCATGTCATATTTTCCACCTTTCTTTAGTATATCAGCATCTATATTGAATATATCATTATAATATGTCATATTATTCATGTCTTGCTCATAGGTAATATTTTGGATTGCATGAGGTAAAAGTAAATTCAAGTACATGTATTCCTCTGTTTTAGCATCTCCAGAAAAGGTTGAGCTTGCAATGATTTCTCTGGCATTTGTTATCCATAACTTGTTTGCATCAAGCTGTAGTCAATCCTGACACCATTTGTGTACCAATGGATGGAATCCAAATACTCTGTCATCTGATGATCTTATTATCATTGACAGTGATAGAAGAATTGATATACTTTCTCTAAAATTCCATTCATCCCATTCTTTATTTTCAGTGATATTTAATAATGATGTGTCCATATCTTGCAAGTAGTTAGGAAGACTGTCTTTTCTGTTGAAGATATTTACATGATCTGCATGATTCTTTGCAGCTCTCTCAAATATTTCTTCTGAAATATTCTCATAATGAAAAAAAGCACAGATGTTGATCAATTTAATAGCATATGTGGCAGATGCTGCAGTTTCATTGTCTTTGGTCATACTGGCTATCTTTTGGAAAGAAATCTCCCATGTTTCATACACTGTCTTTTCATATTCTGATGTCCCTTTGTATTTTTTGTGATTTATCAGGTGGGGTCTAAATTTTTCATAGAGCTTAACATAGCTATCAATGCTGCATTGTTCTGCTGCAATGTATGCACCAGCCTGATCAATGGCCAAGGGAAGATAATGGAACTTCATAACCACTTCCCTAGCCAGTTCTTGGTATTCTTCTGGATTTTCATCAAATCCACTAACTTTCAAAAATAACTCCACTGATGATGATTCATCCATTTCAGTTACTTCAATTGAGTTCTTTCCAGTAAGTCTCTTATGTGCTGAATTTCTACTTGTGATCAGGATATTTCCCTTATTTCCAGGAGGAAGATACTTTTTAACCAAACTAGGAGATCCATCAGCATTATCAAATATCATAAGCCACTTTGTATTGAGAGAAGCTATCCACTGCTGAACTACAGCAGGAGAAAATGAGTTTGCAGAAGTTCCACAAATTTCATTCATTTTGTCAATATCTTCAAGGCTTCCTTTTACAGTATCTTCAGATGTGGCATCAATCCAGAAGATGTAAGAAAAGCTGTACTGCTCTGTTGATAGCTTATAAAAAATAAAGCACACTAATGAAACATACCAATCATGCATATCATCTTTGAATTTTAAGCATATCTGAGTCTTGCCAATTCCGCCCATTCCATAAAGGAGAAACAATTTTCGTTTCACATTTTCAGTAGAATCTTCAGGTTTAAAATAGTTCTGAAGTTTCTCAAGGTATTCCTCTGTCCAGTAAATGCCGATGAGACACAAGGAGCTATCTGTTTAACTGGAGATCGTGGTTCATTCTTGTCCCAATAGTTGACTACGACCTTTTATTTTTCCATGTAAAGTCATGAATTCCTTTTGCAATAAATGTGCAATAGCAACGTACTTTGGTGTTGATATTTACTGTGCTCGAGTTATCCACAAGTTCAGGATGGTTGAGAACTATCCCAGAAGCATTGTTGAAAAAGCCAGAAGACATCTTGTGGTAATATCTTAAGTAAGTAGTCGAAGACTTGGAGTTGCTTTGTTAGCGTAATCGATCGGTGTTTGGTTCGATTGGGGGGAGAACTGGTAAGCACAAGCTTTACTCTTTATATATCCCTACGCTTCTTAATGATCCAGCTGTCAAAAGCAATCGTTACCACGTGGCAGTATATAAGTCCCACAGAATGATTCTTTCTTAAGGCTAAAATTACATGTTCAATCACCGACATAGATAAAAAACCTCATGACACCTTTGGCTGTGCTACGTGCACTATATTAAGGTAGTTGTATTCCACGTAGACATACGTATAGAGTATTTTTATTTGAGGTACGCGCCTGCACGTACTGACAATCGCCCGGTAACGTTTACTCACTCACATTTATCATCTACACCGCTTTCGTATCCAGACTGTAAGGCGTAATACGCGCTGGCGTGTTCCTAAAGCAAAGAAGCAAGTCGGCAAGACTTCCGTCTGCCTGGGTTGTCCTAAGGTGGTGGTTGAACAAAGTTAGCAGTGAAAACGACAAGAAACAAGAACGTAGCGAGCGATGGAACTTCCGCTGACGTTCGGACAACGAGACACAAGTGAACGAGAGCGATGACGAGCGAGCGAGACGACGACGGAGTAGCGAGCGAGACACTTAGAGCGTTAGAACTGTGGGGTCAACTTGACTGCATTGCTAAGGTGTAGATACATCGTTTATATAGAAGAAACTGACAAGAGAGTATACCTAAAGGAGAAGAAATATCTGGGATAAGGAGTGGCGTGTTTCAGAGAGTTTTGAAAGGGGGGAATGAATGTAAAGGGAGCGAGAGTGACAAGGGAGTGGCGAAGTGTTGAAGTATTATATGTGTTGAGCTGTCTTGATGGGGCGCTGGTGTGAGCTAGTTGTGGGCTTGTTGTGGACTAGTTGCTTTCCCTATATCGTAGCTGAGGCCTTGGAGGTGCTAGGGGAGCTTTAGGCAGTGCTAACTGAAGTGTTAGAGGCCGGGAGCGGCGGTGGAGGACAGTGGTCGTGAGGGAGTGGGGACTAGTGGGAACCTAAGAGGTGAGGCGACGTCTGCGTGTGTTGAGCCGGTGATCACGTGACAACGTGGTGTTACTTGTCAGATCCGTTAAATGTGTCTTTCTGTTGTGCAGACGGAACGCCTGCTCTACAAAAGGTCAGTGAACTGTCAATAACTTTGATGTCAGTCACGAAAAGTCGAAACTACCATTTTTTTGACTTCGACTTTGACAAGAGTTGCCATCTTTGGAAACCAGAACCAAATAGTCTAGCTACAGTATATATGGGGTGTCTAATCTTGCTCGAACCCGACTTCAACCTTCCTCATTCGGGTCGCTAATCATATATCATACCGAACTGTGCACCATGAAGCTGATTTTATGGCTACACTAGCACTTAAAGCTTCAGTTGCGTCAACGTATTTGTCCTCCTATCTACTCTTGTTCCAGGTCCAGGACTGGAGGCCGCTCCCCACTTTCATCTTCTCCAAGCTTTGCGTAAACATCCGTACTCAGCATCTTTAGGCAATTCGATAGTAAACACTAGTGGCTCCAAGCAGCCCTCAGCTCATCCGAAGAACTTTGAAAAGCCCGGTATGTCTCTACTCGCTCTTGATTGCTTCTGGCCAGGCCGGCCAGGTGGGGCAAGCACGCCATTGGACATTTAGACTCCTCAACCCTTCTGTCTCTTTGTTGTACAACATCATGTTTTAACATTCCTCTTATTGTACGTATTCTCTTTGTTTGCGCACCTACCTTCAAGTTATGTTTTAGTCTCCCTCCAACAAATATACCAAGGAATATATAAGTAAGTGCTACAGCTTGGTGGAATTGAGCAGGTATGATTCGTCATACTAATTCATCCCCAGTTATATTTAATGACTTATTGTGAACCCACCGCAGCATCAAGTGCTTTACCAAATCTGAACGATCTCCAACGATAACTTCTCGGTAATATAGTCAATTTCGATTTACCAAATGAAAATAGTTAACCACCACTTACAGTGTCCTGCATCCCATACTTTTACAAAGGTATACTCGCCTGCCTCCCCGGCTCCGGTCTGCTGTACCGAATACGAAAGCGAATATTTTGTTTCCTTTGATGCTCTAAAAGAGCGCTGATGTTTGGTTTTGAGCAGCTTCATCTACGAGGGTTAAGTTAAGGGGAGATAAATAAAAGGTTTGTAAAGACGACTAACCCAGGCTAAGCTAGGTCTCCACGGAGCTATTCCGTCCGCCAATCCATTATATACTAATCATTTAGGCTGTTAAACTCTACACTTGCGAACGAAGACTGAGACTTTATACGAACCCATAACACGGAGTCCTTCCTCTATGGCCGGAGCAAGTAATTTATATGAAGGTTGTACCCTTAATATGAGGTCAGCGTTGTAGTGGATAGATATGGGACACAACTCACATATCTCCGTTTAATACGAAAAGCTCAAATATCTCTTCAGATATCGTTTTATACTCTTTGTCCCCAGGAACACCAACCTAAGTGGTCCCGGTATAAGTATTCCGCATTTGCCACTATATCAAAAAACTTGTACTTGCCGCATTCCTTACTTCCGAACTATTCATGAACTTCTGAACAGGGATCAGGCTAGACAATGCATCGCATCCGTTTTCAGGGCACTAGTTGGGTAATTAAATAGAAATCAACTTTTTATGACGATAGTTGCGATACCTTTTTACGAAAATCATATGGATTGCGGCCAACGGTAGGATCTACAATTTTTGCTTGAATTGCAAAACAGCTTTCCATTACTTCCATCTTATACTCCAACTCCGGTTGCTCATATGCAAGCTGGAGAGCATCAAGGCATTTTGGGAGAATCGAAACTATATCTGAGCAAGCGGTTAAGTTGAGGAAAGGATTACTGTCAATTTCAATGCCACAGTTTGATTTATGATACCACCTAGAAGTGGTATTAATATTCAATGAAGATGAAGTAAAAATTTTCTAAATCTCATACCGAAACATTGTTTCTGTATCACTCCATACATTCGACATCATTATCTAGCATTAGAATATGCTGTTAGAGTGGATTACAAAAAGCAGTTAATGTCCTTACTGCATCTGCCATCTTCCTTACACGACCGACCATCAAGTTCTGGTCATTGTTACGCATGTGAAGTGCGTTAATTATATGGGGAATACTTTACATCTCATGAATATCGAGCCATGGACTCAAGAGAGTGGGAGTGAATACGCACTATGTCCCTCCATACGATCCTGAGTTTATAACAAATTTGTTTCTGAATAAAACATACTTCAGTTACTTGCATGTGAGATCATAAAATAACATACTTTACGAGGTGAGGAAATTTTCTGCCATGGTATTAGTACCATGAATTGACAAATAGAATCATATTTCGGAACCTTACTTCCAAAATTTTTGCAGGAAGTCGTCGACATCCAAAGCAGCAGCAGCACTACTGTTG
>JASFCY010000074.1:0-21710 GCA_036940585.1 Cyathus olla
TAGTAATTAGTACATAGTTACTCCTTAGTCTTAAGCTTGTATATTCCAGATGGTTTATATATAGACTTTACTCATTCTTCTTTTGTCATCTGTTAGTGTGTGACTTCGACCATGACAAGTCGTCTGTCGCTTACATTAAGGGTTTTTGGGTTTTCTTTCTTCATGTCTCAAAAAAAAAAAATTTCTTTTATCTTTCTTTCCATTTTCCATTATACTCATTCTCTTTAGTTTATCCCCTTAGTCTAGACCTCTCTTCGTCTCCATCATATGATACCTTTCTGCTTTTAGATATATTTTTCTCTTCATCTCTAGTATAAAGCATCTGTAATTTCTCCAGTATAATCCAGTAAAAAATCTTCCCCCTCAAGCTCATATTCTAAATTTCTAAGCCTCATTTTTTTGTTCTTCTCACCTTCTCTCGAACTCCTTTAACGCATTCCTCATTATCACAAAATTTTGATTTTAAAGTCCTACTCCAGTGTTACATTGATCCAACTACTCTATTCAACACTGACTATTCTATACAACTGCCTTAGGACAACCCCAGATCGAACAGATGTTCTGACTGACTCACATTCTTTGTTCAGGTTTGCCCAAACACACCCAGTCCTCTACAAAGTGAAGCCCACCGCAAGGGTAACAGGTCCTTTCCTGTGTTCTGACCCTCTCATCACTGTGAGAGGTTCAGTCCTTTTTATTCATCCTTCATCATCACCCACATTCGTTACCGGCATTTGTTTTTCATTGTTACCATCGAGTTGTTGACACCGCCGTTTCCTTTTCCTCACACTCCTCATGTTCAGCACATTCCAATGACCTCATGTTCTCCTCTGTGGTTCAGCCAATTGAAGGCAGCCAGGGAGTTCAAGCATAGTAGGTGCCAAACTGTCATGATGAACCTGAGTAATGGAGATTAGCACCATACGAGAGCCATGCTCATGCCTTATTTCATCAATGTCACTCAGTCACGATTCCCGAATTCCATTGTAATACCCAACGAAGCATCACCATTCATTTTCCTGCAGCACATTCACCCTTATCCCTACATCTAGCTATGGCCACACACCCTCACATCAAAGTTTTGTCTAGCTCAAGTCACTTGTCTCGTTATTGCTTTGTTTCATTGATGTCCTCACTTGTTTTATTGATCTGTATTGTCTGCATTGTCTACATTGTTGTGAAGTTGGTGGGTACCTGCATTGTTCTGCATCACCCTGTATTATCTGCATCATTTGTGTAATGCTTGCAAGTTTAGAAAGTACATACAATAAGATAAGTACCTGAAAGTTATGCTCACTATGTTTCTCAAATACAAGAGATACCAGGACAAGCTTTGTACTTACATAGTACTTCAATAGTGAATGGACACACTTAACTTCTAATCCAATCTCAGAATATCAGCAGTAATTTTCCATTGTTTCCTTTTCTACCTACATCTTACTCTTTAGTGGTTCTTTCTCAAGCCATCAATCCTCAGTATTTGAGTAGCCCACCTCCATCTCTACCTTAGCTGTCCTCTAAGTTAGTGATTGTTCCAGATTTTACAAACACACTTTTCTTGCCTCTTTTTTTACCTCAGCTAGTCTCAATAGCTCTTATTCCAGTTGATTTAACTAGTGAATTGGTCCCCCATCCACAACCAGCTACAACAACTGAATCTGTCTTCTCAATCTAATGCACTGATATTTTCCACTTTCCAACAATAGTTTGTTCTACTGCCCACCCCTCATGGATTAAATCTGGTACCTAGTTTATCTGCTCTACTGCTCAGTCCTCAGCAGCCATTGCCTACTTTATACCAGTCTTTCTTTATTCAGCAGCTAAACCCTTTTTCTGCTGCTCAGGGATCAAGTCCAATACCTGGTCTATCTAATCCACTACTTATTCTTCAGCAGCTAAATCCATTGCTTATTCCCCAGCTACTGAACTCACACTATAGTTCTCTGCAGCCAAATGCTCCTCAGCAGTTATTGCCTCAATCTCAGGAGCCAAATCCATCTTATAGTTCCCTACAGCCAGATTATTCCCTGGTTTCATAGCAGCCAAATCTGATTAACTATGTGAGTATTTTTTCTTCGATGGCATTCTATATCTAACACATATTATCAAGGTAACACAGATCTTGTACCACATTGTATTGTGGCTCAGTTCTTAGCTATAGAGTTCCAACACACAAATAATTGATGTAATTAGAAAAATATTGGCCAATACTGGGGCTTATGCAACTGGGTCCAGTGAGGTGGATTTATTTTCAACTGAACTAGAAGATAATTCTATGGTAGATGCCAATAATAAAGATGAAATAGTCCTTCAAAAAAGGAATCATACAAAGAAAACTAAAAATCAACTAAAATTTTAATGTAAGTTTGTCTATAAAACTATAAATTCTAGCTGTTAACAATACTTTAGTTGTATTTTTGAGGATATCTTATTGGAAAGCAACTCTGGAACTCAGAACTGGAGAAACTTCAATTACCTTCTACCAATGAAGAATTAGATTCATCTGAGCAATACAATGTAAAACCCAATGCAGCATCCCCAAGGTTTCTCTGGATATTCTCACTTAATTCTGGTTGAAATCCCAAGTTTATTTAATTGTTAGCCTAGACTTTAGTAAGTTACTTTAATACAACCAGTATCAAGAAACAAGTGTATTAACCAGAATTAAGTGAGAATATCCAGTGGAACCTTGGGGATGCTGCATTGGGTTTCATATTGTATTACTCAGATGAATCTAATTCTTCATTGATAGGGAAGTGATTGAAGTTTTTCCAGTTCTGAGTTCCAGAGTTGCTTTCCAATAAGATATCCTCAGAAATACACCTAAAGTACTGTTAACAGCTAGAATTTATAGTTTTATAGACAAACTTACATCAAATTTTAGTTGATTTTTAGTTTTCTTTGTATGATTTCTTTTTTGAAGGACTATTTCATCTTCATTATTGGTATCTGCCATAGAATCATCTTTTGGTTCAGTTGAAGATAAATCCACCCCACTGGATCCAGTTGCATAAGCCCCAGTATTGATGGATATGCTATCTGTCAGTAGATAAAATATAACCAATGAGGAAAACCACTTCTAAACCCAATCCCTGCATCAGCAACTACAAGACCTTTTACTCAAATTGTCAGGATCTACTTGCTTTAATTATGATATCTACCATGTGACTTATCACATAACACACATATAGAATCCACAAGGCAACTATGTATTTACTCAGCAAAACTACGGGCACAGTTTCATTATAATCATTCAACTGCATGCACAGTAAAAGCAGAGTAATATGCACAACTTATGCATGGACTCTCGACTCATGGTAGACACATGTAGAACAGTATATAAGTAATAATTAATACGTAGTTACTTCTTAGTCTTAAGCTTGTATATTCCAGATGGTTTATATATCTTCCTTACTCATTCTTCCTTCATCATTTGTTAGTGTGTGACTTCGACCATGACAAGTTGTCTGTCACCTACACCAGCCTAAAACTCCCTTACTCGATCTCACATACTCCTGTAGAACCCCCACATCACTATTATCTTTTATCCTCTCTGTCAATCAGCCAACCAATAGACATACATTATATTCGATAGACTCGATCGTTGTGCTTGGAAGCACGAGAGCCTTACAGAGTAACATTAAGCCCAACTCTTGGCAAATTACTGATCATACAAGGACTGCAGGAGTAATTTTCGGAGAACTCTAAGTCACTAGTGTCTAAGGAGGCTATCACATGTTGCCCTAGCTAGTTCTATTAGCAAGTTAGTGTACATGTGACCAAGATATGCATAGCTACTCACATATGTCAAAACTGTATGCCTGTTACAAGATCCAAGACCTGATTTCAACTCTAATTCAGAATCCTTTACTACATCCCATTCCATCACCAGACTCGGACTGTTATCCAAGCAAATACACAAACCCTATCCCCAACTCCATCTTCATCCCCATTAAGGAAAATCCAAATCCTCTCCCCTACACCCGACAAAATCCCTTTTCTTAAATCTGTTTCCTAATCCTTATTCCCAGTACTACCTATTCCAGACCACGAGGGCTTCTTCTGCTGCGAATGCTGGGACCACTTCTATTGGAACAGCCCCAAGTGTATTCACATTGATTAAATCATGATTATCAAAGCTGCAATCATTGCCTTTCTCACAACCTTCCTCTTCCTTTTTATTGTTGGGGGAATCAAAAGGTGAAATAACTTAAATGATATGGATAAGACAACCCACACCTTGAACCTAACTACCCTGATTAATCAAGTAGTTAGAGAAATTAAACCCAAGAAAGACAAAAAGGTCACACCTCCTGACGACTTCCAAGGGGATCCAGACCAAGTCTCTGGCTGGTGTCACCAGATGGAAAATTACTTCAATCAGAAACAAATTGATTCAGACTGGACTCAAATCACCCAAACCTTGATGAAGATCAAGAAGGGCAAAGGAAATATCGCCCAAAGATGGGCAGATATGTATATGGAATAATTGATTGCCTTTAACAAAGAAAGGCAAACATGAAAAGATAAATACAATGGTCAGGAACCCACGAAAGAGAAAGTCCATGGAAGTGCAGCAATGGGAATGAAGGGAAACATCCAACCATTTAAGATTACTTCACTATTTCCCATTTGAATTAGCTATCTATAGATTTACAGGCCTTCTTTGTATCTCCAGAGACACAGAGTAATATCATTACACAGATTGGAAAACTCAGGCAGAACAAACGACTCATAAAAGAATATATCCTAGAATTCAATGCTTGGAAAAATCTCACCAAATTCAATAACATGGCCTTAGTAGATAAATTCAAAAGCAGAGTTAACCCAGAACTTGGTAAAAGACTGGTGAAAGTCACAGGACTTAAGGACAACTCCTTGATCAATAATTGAAAAAACAAGGCAATTATATTTGAACAACAGAAAAGAGAGTTAGATGCTCGATTTGGAACTACCAGAAATTACCAGACAATAGGAAACACAAATAGAAACTTTAGTTCAGAAAACCAGCTGGCCAGATCAACACCAAACCCACCCAGAACAACAAATCCCGATCAGATCCCTGTCTCGCAAGGAGGCAATTGCATGGACATTGATACTATGAGACACTGAGAATTATGTTTCAAGTGCAGCCAACGTGGTTATTTATCTAAGAACTATCCTAACAGGCAAGGACAATTTATGAATAGGGCAATAGATGCCTCCTTATGTATGAACACCAACTCTGTAGCTACCAAATCCCATATTATACCTATGCCAGAACTTTCTAATGACCAGAAAGCACAATTAGCCGCTAACTGGGGTTTTTATCGAGGCCAGCAGTGAGTGCAAACTCACTGGCCTCTAATTATGTATCTTCCTCTGTAAACATCCCTAGTATAGATTAGTAATCTATCATATTATCACAGAAGAATGAACAATCTAAGCATAGCTTCCCTGGGAAGGAAGCAAAAAAAGGAAATGTGTACTGGACAGCACAACAAATCAAGGAAGAAAAACCGGAAGTTGCTATCGGCATACTTGATATTTGAACACACACCAAGCAATGACACGAAGTAACTCACACTACATTAAGAGATCTGAACAATCTCTCTGATAACGACATAATAATCACATTAGAAGAGCCAAGATCTCCCAAACAATATATTCAAGGTACCAAGGAGAATCAAATGGACTTACACATAATTATCACAACTCTGAATTCTAAATGGAGCTATAATGTAAAGGCACTTCTAGATAGTGGAAGCACTGGTTTCTGTATAGGAAAAGAATTCATACAAAGGAATGAAATTACAGTAAAGAAATACCCACAACCCATTCCAGTATACAATACTGACAGTACATTCAATTCAGGAGAATCAATTACTCATTATGCAGAACTCTAAATCAGGCTTGGTAGACATATGGAAATTATGATGCTTGTGGTATCCAACTTAGAAAAGGCAGACATCTTCATCAGATATAATTGGCTAAAAACCCATAACCCAGAGATAGACTAGAAGGAAAATACACTGAAGTTTACACGTTGCCCAATCAAATGTATCCCATTGATCAATACCCTTAACCCCGAGGAAGAAGAAGAAGATCTTAACAAAGAAATCAACTTTAACTGTGGGGATAGATTAATCGCAGTCAATATCATGGAGGAGATCAAAATATGAGCATTCCAAACAACAGCATCTAAGATTACTGAGACACAAAACAGACAGCAAGCCAAGATACATTGAAAACAATCAGTACCTGAAGTCTATCACAAGTATGGAAAAGTTTTCGAGAAAGAATCATTTAATGAATTACCACCAAGATGACCCTGGGACCATGCAATCGAACTCATTCCCAGAGCTAAAGAATTCGATTGTAAGATTTATTCATTAAACCTAGAAGAACAAAGACAATTGGACAAGTTCTTAAATGAAAATCTCAAAACAGGACACATCAGATCATTGAAGTTGCCGTGGGCATTTCCATTTTTCTTCATCAAAAAGAAAGACAGTTCACTTTGACCCATACAATATTATTGATGATTGAACAAGATCTGTTTTGAATTAAGATCATTTAATATCTAAGCTAAACTTATGAAGCTTATCAGCTTAAATTCATTAACTTTGGAGTTTTGTTTTTAATTTATCTTTATGACATATTTAGAATTGAGTATATGTAACTAAAAAGAACTTAGAAAATTTACTTTATTTTCTTTTGAGTATTTATCATTCTTTTATACAGATATATATGTATCCTTTTATTGTCAAAGTTTAAAACTTATATAGAATGCTACTTAACCTCAAATATATATATATTGTATAGGCAACTAGTACTAAGGAGTTAAATTGAATAATTTTATCCATATCAAGTCAAATTTAGTGAATTCTGATGGCCACCAGTTGATATATTGACTTATATGCTGATTGGCATATTAGTTAATATACTGGTTGATATGTTAGTTAATATGCCATTTAACACATCATTATTTAGTTGTAAGTTAGGTATTATCTATGCAAGCTCATTTTACTTTCTGCCATCATATCCAATTTACTCTCTACTTCTTTATCTATATCTTAAATTACTTGACTATTGCATTATTCTCTCAATGCAAATATTGAGGAAATGTTAATCCATAATATAGTTAATCCCATACTTGATCCAATCAATTGTATCTTTGTATATTTGGACTCCAGTAAATACTTCAAGTATTGTATTCATTTTCTCATTATTTGAGATTATGGATTTCTTGAATTTAAGTAGCATACTTTGTTATTTTCAACATCAAGTTGAATGGCTAGTTACTTGGTTTTCTATTGGTAGCAGAGTGCTGTATCAAATATCCATATTGGTATGTATACCATATTATAAGTTCTCTTTTTTAAGATATATTCTTTTAGTATCTCTTTAGTATTATCTTTCTTATTCATATGCTTTAGATATCCAGGATAATTGAAGTTATATATTTTGTTTTTATCTTGTATTCTTTTTAAAATAAACTCATTATTAGTCTTTCAATAACAGTAAAGGATCTAATTTAAGTTATTTTTATATATATAGTTTAGATTTGATTATAGTTTCTGAAGTCAGTATTTTTTTATGTCATGTGAACAAAAAAGCTTAATTAAAATATTGAGTTTCCTTTTATATTTCTTTTCAAGTAGTCATATATAGTTCTTTGGCTCCAGTTATTGAAAAACTTCTGGACTGCATGATGTTTTAACTTCTTTTCAATACATTTCACTATTTCTATTGTTGATTTACAACCTATCAACTTAACTTTCTTTCAAGAGGCTGTACCTCGAAAATAAAGTGTATTGCTGTATATAATACCTAACTTTCTGCAGGCAATTCACTTATTTCATCATTTGCAATTACTAGAGGAGTACTGGTTTCATCTATACAGATGTACTTCTTATGGGATAGATACCAGATATTCTTAATTCTTAGTGGAGAAGTCTTTATTAATCCTTATCAACTTGATATTTGTTGACAGATTTTTCTTAATGTCAACAATTTTCAATGCAGTTGGTTGCTTTATAATGAAAGATTTATTCCATAACTACCAGTGCCAGTAATCCCTTTACAGTTAACTTCACAGATAATTGTCAATTTATCTGTACTGGCTCTTAAAGAAGGTATATTCATATTTATACAGGAATTTCTATCATGTTTTAATATATCATTTTGGTGCATAGTTTTACTTAAGTATTTACTAATATAATCTATATAAATTTAAATATAGGTTAGTTTCTTTTAACAATCTGCTTTTCTTCTGCTAACAAAGAACTTTAGTAGATAGTTCTTTTTAGTTGAATTTTATCATTAGATAATATCATTCAGAAAGCTCATCTTCTGATGGTAATAAAATATATTCTTCAATTCTTTTTTTTTTTTTTTTTTTTTCATTTTTATTCAAGTTACCCAATTTGATAGGTTGTATATCAGACATTTTTTCTAAAAGCTACAAATCTTTCTTTGATAAATCAATAAATTCATATATATTTGATAATTGAATGTATCTCCTTGCATAGCATGGTATAACCTGGTAGATATCAGAAACTACTCATTTTTATCATATGATCTATTATGTAACTCATCACATGATATACATGCAGATATCTCAAGGCAACTTTGCTTTTATTTAGCTTACTATGGGTACAATTTAATTATGATTATATGACTGCATACACAGTATGCACAGTGATATGTATAATTTATATATGGACTCTTAAATTCATGGTAGATATATGTATGACAGTATATAAGTAGTAATTAGAAAGTAGATTACTTCTTAGTCTTTAGCTTGTATATTCTATATGATTTAAATATCTTTTCTACTCATCCTTTTTGTTAAGAGTTATTGTGTAACTTTGATTATAATAATTGTGTTGAAAGAATTAAAATCCCCAAGACAATACATTAAAGGCACTAAAGGAAATTAAATGGATCTTCACATGGTAGTTATAACTCTAGTCTTTAAAAGAAATTGTATTAAAATCTCCAAATTCCCATGGGCATTTTCTTTCTTTTTCATCAAGAAAGATAGATTGTTTCAACCAATCCAAGATTAATATAGGCTAAATAAAATCATAATCAAGAATAGATATCTATTATTCCTTATTTAGGAACTTATGGATAAACTTAAAAGAGCTAGATATTTCACAAAATTAAATATTCTATGGAGATACAACAACATAAGAATTAAAGAAAGCAATAAACAATATGCAGCCTTCAGAACCAATAGAGGATTGTTTGAATCATTAGTAATGTTCTTTGGTTTAACCAATTTACCAGCCATATTCCAAACTATAATGAATAATATTTTCAAGAATAAAATAGATTCTGGACAGGTCATTGTTTATATAGATGACATTCTGATATTTACAGAAGATCTAGATCAATACAAAGCCATGGTAAAATGTATTATAGGAAAGTTAGAACAAAATAATCTATCCCTTAAATCTGAGAAATGTTTCTTTGAAAAAACAGAAATCAAATACCTTGGACTAATAATTTAGCATAATGCTATTCAAATGGATTCTGTAAAGATGCAAGCCATAAAAAACTGGCCAGTGCTGAATAATAAAAGGAAATTATAGTAATTTCTGGGATTGTCACATTCAGTATTTAATTTGCAGTTAATAACAACAACTCTGAAGTTATTGGAGTGGACTTAGCAAGAAACAAAACTTTATAAACTGTGGCCTCAGTTTGTGCTGTATTTCCTGAGTATTTCTCTGGAGTGATTTATAATTTAGTGGAGTAAGAGCTGGGAATAGGGGAGTAAGAATATAAATATAATACTTTGCATCTATAACAACATCCTGCCAGATTTCTTTCCTCCAAAAGATGCAGAATAATATCTACACAATACTTTGTATTCATAATGATATTCCACCATATTCCTTTCTTCTAAATAATATAGAGCAATACCAATACAATCTCCTATACTCACTATGATATCCCATCATCTCTCTTTCTTCCAAACAATACAGAATGGAGTCCATGCAATCTCCTATACTCACAGTGACATCCCACCATATTTCTTCCCTCTAAACAATGCAGGATGACATTTACACAATGCTTTGCATCCACAACAATGTCCCACCACCTCTCTTTTATCCAAACAATGCAGATGGCACTCTATACCCACTGCTATTAGTATAAATTTCTTACTCATATACTGTATTTTCAATTATCTAGTATTATTAGCATAAATTTCTTACTTGTATACTGCTTCTTCAATTACCTGGTATTATTAGTGTAAATTTCTCACTTGTGTTCTTCTTCATCAATTACTTAGTATTATTAGTGTAACATACTTTTTTTAACTTCATGAAATTTGTAAACTATATTTGTAGTTGCTTTAAAATATATGTCTGGTTGATTATACTTTTTACTTCTATACTAGCAAAGCATCCATATCTATTGGTACTTGTTTACTTGCCAGTGGTAGATGCTATTGGAAATGAACAAGAATTTCCAATAATCAAGTTTAGCCAGCTTAGTCATTTTATTGAACAAAATTTTTGGCTCTAAAATTAGTTTATTAGCAGTTTTAATGCTGTTATTTACTTTGACTAAAAATATTGAACTTCTTAATTTGCATGCAAGACAGCAGTATCATGAAGGAAATAATAAAAATAAAACTATAATAATAGCTTGAATGAATGCATTAATAATTGCTGTTAAAACTATTCTTGGAAATAATATTCCAATACATTATGGTAATAATGAAATTACTATGCAACTGGCAATTAAGTTGGATATATTTTCAAATTACTCAACTTAAATTTATATAATGAGAATAATCACTATACTGGTGAACTTGGTTCTGTATTAGAGATAAGGATTACTTCAGTTCAAATAATATATTCCACATTTATGAGGTGTATTAAATAATCTTGCAATGGCCATGCATTGACAAAAAATACAAAATATTGTAATATTCCCAAAGTTATACTAATTGAGAGCATATATATGTATTATGATGTATATGTCTTAACTGATTTTTGCTCTATATATGAGACATTGTATTATGCAGAATATAAATAATTCATAATTCCTGGTTTAGAATCCCAATGAGAATATTTAAATACTGCATAATATATCAAAGTAAGCACTCATTTATAGATAGATTGCATATTTTCCAAAGCAATTATGAATGCAATGTATAGTTTTCATGTATCTACTTCAGTATATACACAATTTTGGACTAATAGCTATTGAAATAACAAAGAAATTAGTTATAGGCAAATTTGGTATGCATTTATTGAAGAGTCTATTTACATTATCTCTATATTTTCTAATACTTCTCTTATAATAGAGGATGGTCTTACAATAAATGATGTTATAAAGAGAGTATTTGAGTATCTTGAATCAAACAGTATCATTCAAGCAGCCTCAAATCATGGTTGCTCTGAATACACTCACAAATATAAGGCAACAGCAGATAATTTAAACAATCCAGACATTGATAATATTGCTCCAGTCAAGATGATTGTTTTGGATAGTGTGGTAATGGGTCCAATTGTATGTTTATTTTTTTATATAATATTTTTTGCTTAAAATGTTTTTAGCATTGTGCTATGAAAGATTGTATAGCTGGGGTTAAAAATCATTGAGGAAATGTATTTTGTCAAAAATATGATTCTTTATATGTTGCAAAATATTATGTTATAGGCTGTACTACTTGTAAAGTATTAAGTACTAAGAGTTGGAAATGAATGGGTAATGAAGATATGCAGTTAAATAAGTTTGAGAAATAGAGTTAAAAATACCAGCCATCATTAAGAAACCCAGTACTTTTTACTTCTTCCCATATTCTACCTGGATTTCATCTGGACTTTTTTTCCAGATAAATTTCTGATAGAAGACAAAATTTTCCATATCAAGTCCTGATGGAGTCCATGTCCATATAATTAGGTAATTATATTTCTAAGTATATAAAATATAATAAATAATAAATCTCTTGACTAATATAAAAGAATAATAAACTTTTTTATACTTATATCATGTAATATGAAGATTCTGACAAGCATGGAAAAAAATTAGTGTGACAAAGTCATGAAATTCCTGTAGTCCAGTTTTTTTTTGTGAATATTTTCCTTCTACTTATACAGACTGTGGGAATTTGTATAACATAGTATATAATCAATGTCACACATTTTTCCATGAATTAATTGCATATAGAAACAAATTCTGTAAATTTAAACTGTGAGAATTTCATGACTTTGCCACACTATTTTTTTCCCATACTTGTCAAAATCTTTATATTATATGATATAAGTATAAAGGAATTTGCCATTTTTTCATAATTGTTATATACTCCTATAAACTGTGGGAAAATTATGTAATACTACATGTCACAATATATATACAGTTAAAAATATGTAAATTTTCAATATTTCTAAACCATATATTAATAAAATATTTTTATAATTTCAAGATATTCCTGCTAAAATTCTAATTTCTCTACTAGAAGTTTATTAGAAGTTTACCAGAATGAGTGATAAGTATCTGCTGAATCTCAATAATTTTCTTTATTAAGGCATCAAAGGTATTCATTGCCTGGTTAATCTAAATACTAATTTCCAAGATAGTCTGGGAGACTCTTAGGAGATGTTTCTATAGACTATTGGTATTAGCCTAATTCAGAAAACAAAGTAAAGCATTCAGTGTCTTTTGTTGTACATCATAACCACTCTAAGGTAAAGTAGTTAAAAAGATACATGAGAAGAGAATGCATAATAGTGAGTAAAAATACCTACTAGTAGACTTTCTATCCAAAGATTTAAGCCAGATATACTTCTTGTAAAAATGAGAATTCTTGTTCAGCCCAGGAACTTCAACATAATTTATAACTTGAACAGTAACTCTGTTGGACTATATAGAAAAAATATTTAGATTAATAATAATAGGAAAATTATGCAAAGACTTACTTGAGTATAATTCTTTCTCTTCTTGGTAGAAGTATTAACTGAAAAAGATTTAATGGAGGTAAATGGAGAATTTTCAGAAGTATTAGTCTTCTAAATCTCTCATTTACAGCTATTTTCTGCACAAGAAAATCAATAACAATATAATAGAAGCAAGATATAGAATACTTACATTATCAGCCTCTTTCTTTTGCTTAGAAGAAGAAATGTAATATTCTCAGTAATAATTTCAACATCAGAATTATCAATAGTAGCCTTAAATTTTATAATCTTTGGGTATTTAAAAATCTAGCAAGAAGAAAACCAATGAATTATAACTATTTAAAATATAAAGAAAAATATACCTTAGTAGACTTAGACTCTTCTTTATTGCCAGTGGCCTCTCTAGTACTGTGAATCTTGCTATAAAAAGTAGCAAAATCCTTGTAGATAACAGGCTTGGTAAAACTAGAATCAATATTGTTCTGGAAAGAGTTAAAATAATTTCTAGCAGAAAACACTATATTCTGGTATTTGTTTGATAAAAGAAAAAGTTTATCCTTCTTGTTAGGATCTGCTTACTTTCAAAGTAGTAACTAGTATGTAGTTTACTCCTTAGTCTTAAGCTTGTATATTCCAGATAGTTTATATATCTCTTTACTCATTTTTCTCTTGTCATTTGTTAGTGTATAACTTCAATCATAACAAGTTATCTGTTGCTTACATTCCTTAAAGATCTTGAAAAATTGTGTCTAGTACAGAACAGAATTACTTACTGTCTTTTTCTCTATCATTGATAAGGCAAGATATAGTTTGTACTTGTCACTATTAGAAGTAGCCTGGTAAATCTTAATAACCTCAAAAAGGTTATTACTGGCTTTCACAGCAACAGAGGATAAAATGTGAATTATTGAGATGGTATCTTATCTCTCAATATCTTATCTTATCACACTTTAGATTAGATCGGCCTATATGGCCCTAAGTAGATAGCATATCCTATGTACCCCAGTTAACAGCTCTATGTATATCTTCTACCTTATATGTACATATGCTATCCACAACAGCACTCTACAGCAGTATATTTAGTATTTCTGTAGAGTATATAAACCCTATGTATTCCTCTGTAGAATAATAAGGTCTCATCCTTACCTATGTTGCTCTAAGCCTCTACTCAATCATCCTAACAGGTGAGAGTGCCTGCTAGCCATTACCACTGTGCAGTCTGTGCTGCTCAACAGGTTATGGGCCCCAGTTTGCACTTCTGCTAAAGTGCTTTCATAGCTGCTGGCTAGGATGGCTGCACTGGATTTGCCTGTATAAAGATCTCTCATTGTCACCATCATGGCTGACTCTAATTGATGATCTTTGTGGTTCTATCATGCCATGATTACTGGTTATCTTATAATGAATCTGTACCTGATCATTGTGCATGGTATCCACAACTGTTGCACAAGTACTGTTTCTGGCTGTTTTATTTCTTGTGCAAATAGTTACTGACATTGTTTCCTAACAGATACAATACAATGTCTTCTGCTTTTGCCATCAATGTTGCTATGTCTGTCCCCATCCTCACTGGTAACAACTACCATACTTGGGCTGTTCTCATGGAGTGTATTCTTCACTCCATACATCTCTGGGCTTATATTGGTGGTAGGAAAGTTGGTACTTGTCCTATTGTCCCCATCAACAAGGAGGTTGAGGATACCAAACTCACCACCATCACAAAGGAATACCAGATTGCTCAGCAAGCTCTTGCTAATGCCTGGGATGATAAAGATGATGTTGTTCATGGTGTTATTCAACTTCATATTTCAGAAGCACTCCAAGGTTATTACAAGGACACTTCTGCAGAAACCTGGAATGAGATTAAGAAGCATTTCGGCATTGCTGCTCCTGCCTCCATTATAACAGACTTTTGGAAGGCCATTACCTTCTGCTTCTCTGGTGAGAAGGATCTCTCTACTGAGATTACTCAGCTCCACATGATTTTGGATCATCTTTCAGACAATGATTGTAATCTTTCCATTTTTATTTGAGCAATAATTTTCATCATTGCATTGCCCCAGAAATGGGACAATATCGCTTCAACCCTTCTTGCCACTTCTAAGAAGGAGAATCTTATACTGAATAAAGTCACTACCACTATAATATCTGAATTTGTGCATTGCTCTACTACTTCTTCTAATCAGCATGCACAAAAGATGTTTGCAGTAAAATTCAAGTGATCTGACCCCAAGTGGAGAGAAAAGTCCAATGGTCAGAACCAAGGAGGTTCTCCTGGCTCTTCTAATTCTGATAGGAAGAAGAAGTGTGATTCTCATGGTAAAGGTAAAGGGAAGGCTCCCTTCCATAACCATGACCATAATAATGGCCATTCTCATATTGTTTCAGTTGTTACTGAGTCTGGGCTGTCTCTTGCCCTTGCAGAGAGACTCTCTGATCCCACCTCCACCATGTACAAGTATGTCCATGGAGCTTCTGGTTCCACCTACCAAGGTGAGAACAAATCCAAGAATGTTTACTCTGTGTACATCAAGGCATGCAGTTTCTGTAATCACCCTGATGATAACATGGATAGGCAAGTTCATTTTATCTCACATAATATGCATGATAAGCTGATATTTTCACAGCACCTTCAATTGAATACTGCTGCTGCTGGACAATTATATAATATATCACTTCTCTTATATTCTGTAGACATATCTAATTTACAGAATAAATATAATGATCATGCTGCCCATTGCTCAAGATATAAGAAAGGCAAAATGCCTGCAACTAAGTTTGTTGATTGAATAATTGACTCTGGTACTTCTATCCACATGATGGGTACTTTAAGTAACTTTTTTCTTTCAAAGAAGGAAACTTTGGCACAGTTATTACTGATAGTGGTATGGAAATCGTTACAGCCATGGGTACCATCCATATTAAGTATACTATTGAGTTATCCAATGGAACTACTTGTGAGTGAATCACTCACCTATTTCCTGCCCTTTACTTTAAAAAGTTAGGATCCACCAGACTTCTATCTATAGGACAGATTTTAAATCAGTCTTATGTTGTGCATGGAACATCTAAAGTGTTGGAATTCTATCAGTATATTGGAGGAGAACTCCATTATGCTTTCAGGCCACACAACCCTGGTGAGACAATCTATTGGCTCCCAACCCAACTCATATCTTCTAAAGAAGTAGAATTCAGGTCTGCACTTGATGCAGACTTTTATTATTGGCATAAATGTCTTGGTCATCTGTCTAAAGATATAATGCAACATGTTGAGTAACTCTCCCGACACACAAGTACAGTCATTGAATGCAGTTTCCAAACCAATTTCGAATAATCCATCTTCTAGCAACAGATTGCTGCCAACCAAATCAGATGATGAAGCCTGGCTATAAAATATAGTCCAGGAAGGGGGAGATGCACTCATTCAATACCTGCTTCTGAAAGCAATTCCAGACAGAGATGAGTCGATTCCAGTCCAATTCAAAGACATCTTCAAGTTGTCTAAGTTGCAATAGTAAGAATGGCTTGATGCTTGCTGCAAAGAATTAGAGACTCTTTGCAAGTGCAAAGTCTATGAGCTAGTTGATCTGCCTCCAGGCCAAAAGGCCATTAAGAACTGATGGGTCTTCACTACCAAGATAGATGGTAGAAAACGATCGCAGCTAGTTGTCAAGGAATTTTCCCAGAAGGAAGACATTGACTATGATGAGATATTCTTACCTATAGTCTGATATGAAACTGTTTGTATCATGATGGCATTGAGCACCTTAGAAGGCTGGTACATGCAGGGTCTTGATGTAAAGACCACCTTTCTCTATGGATCTATCGATGAGGAGATCTATATGGAACAACCCAAGGGCTTTAAAGCCCATGGCCAAGAGCAAAAGGTATGACACCTTACATGTACTCTTTATGGTTTGAAGCAAGCTTCACTTGGATGGTGGAAGAAGCTCACCAAGTCTATGAAAACAATGAAATTCACTCACATTTCTTCAGATACTGGAGTTTTCAGATATAAGACATCAGATAACAAAGTTGTATTTGCCATTGTCTATGTTGATGATTCCATGTTTCTAGAACCTGACTTAGCTTTAGTCATTAAAAAGAAGCAAGAGTTCATGCAAAAATGGGAATGCCATGATTTAGACAAGGCTAAAAAATTCTTAGGAATTTGCATATGTCAAGATTACAATTACATATTGCTTGATCAAACAGCCTACCTTAAAAAGGTACTGGAGTAATTTGGCATGATGAATGCTAAGTTTCATAAAACTTCACTTTCTACAAAGTATCAACCAAGTCCAACTGTTAGTACTTCAGACCCCACATTACACTCGAGATTTCAATCTGTGATTGAATCTCTACTCTACCTGATGTTAGGCATATGTCCTGACATTGCTTATGCTGTGATTAAGCTATCACAATTTTCTGCAAACCCCTCTGAGGAACACCTCAAAAGAGCACTTGGCATTTGCCATTATTTAGTCGGTATCCCTGACTATGTACTCATTGCCTACACAGATTCTGACTGGGCTCAGGATAAGATTATGCGCAAGTCTGTCACTGGCTTCTTGAATTTAGCCAATGGGATTGTCTCCTGGCAATCTTGGGCACAGAAGACTGTTGTGCACTCATCTACTAAAGCTGAGTATATGGCTTTGTCTAACTGTAGTTAATAAGTTGTATGGGTTCAATCTCTTCTTTCAGAACTTGGATTCCAGGAATGTTGCATATCCATTTGTGCTGACAATTAAGAATTCATCTTCATTGCTGGTAACTCTGTTCAGGAACACAGAACCAAGCACATTGATATACATTACCACTATGTGTGTCAATTGATTGAAGATGGAATAATTGAAGTTTACTTCATTCCTGTATCTGATAATCCTACCAATCTCTTAACTAAGGCATTGGACTCTATCCTGTTCCAGAAATTCCTCAGTGATTATGGGCTTGAGTTTAACTTGCCTTCATGAACACCAAGAACACTATAACAGCTGCACTTAGCGAGGGGGAGTATTGAGATGATATCTTATCTCTCGACATTTTATCTTATCATGCTTTAGATTAGATCGGCCTATATGGCTCTAAGTAGATAGCACATCCTATGTACCCAGTTAACAGCTATTAACAGCTAGTTAACAGCTATTAACAGCTAGTTAACAGCTATTAACAGCTAGTTAACAGCTCTATATATATCTCCTACCTTATATGTACATATGCTATCCACAACAGCACTCTACAGCAGTATATTTAGCATTTCTGTAGAGTATATAAATCCTATGTATTTCTCTGTAGAATAATAAGGTCTCATCCTTACCTGTGTTACTTTAAGCCTCTACTCAACCACCCTAAAAGATAAGAGTACCTGCTAGCCACTGTCACTGTGCAGTCTGTGCTGCTCAATATGAATTATATTAAGAGACAAAAAGAAGTGAGAAAGAACTTTGAGCTGATTGCAAGAAATGAAGGTGATGCTGAAGTTGAGCAACTTTGGACTATCCTTATATACCCAAAAATATAAACTTAGCTAACCAAAATAATAACCTTTAGATTACTTTAAGTTGGCAAAATTATAATCTTTGACAGAAGTTTCAAGGAAATTCATATGGGGCTATTCAGAGTATCAAAACTCCGAAATATAATAGATAAATCTACTCCTTATCACCATATGAGTAAGGATACCCATCTATTGACTCAGAGAGAGGCCCTGGAATTTTCTAGAATTGAATAAAAATAAATTTTCACTAAAAACTTAAATTTTTAAAAAGAAGATAAATAAGAAATAAAGAAATTTACAGTTAAGCCATAATAGTCTTACAATGCCCAAGAATAAAGTTAGATAAAAAGTTACTCACCAGTAAATCAAACCACTATTTGCCATAGTACTAGATAGGGTGAGAATACCCATTTATTAGTTGGGAAGAGATATGATACCCAATGTATATCTAGGTATAAAGTTGCACATTTTTTGTAAATTACAATGTATTATTCATATACATTGAGGAATTCCAGATAATAAGTAAAGATTCATAGATTGTACTCTGGTAAATATGAAAATTATTACAACAATGAATAAGAATTCACTTTTTTATTGGTCATATGGCTAAGTTTATTGTATAGTAAAAATCTAAAAGTGATGTAACTGTACAAATAAATAAATTAGTAAAGTTAGTATATAAATACTCAAAATACAAAGAAGAAATATTCAATAAAAATATATTTAGCACAGAGTTTCTACTCTCTGCAGCTCAAATTGAAGGAGAATAATATATATATATTATTTACAAATTAATCACCATAAAAGAGTAAGAGAAATCCATTAAATTTCAAAGAAAACCAAATATATACCAAAGAAGATAAAATTAAAGAATTTCCACAGAGCTTAATTCTCAAAGTCTGACTGAAGAAATAGCAAAAAAATACCTAAAACATTGGACTTTTGAATGAATTTACCCAGAATAGCAATGATAAAACCTGTTTTCCACATGGTTATGAGAAAGATTACTGAGATCTAAGTCAGCCAGACTATTTTAAGCTTCGGGCTTACTCATCTGCTTATCAAGCTTCCAAAGATTACAAAGAAATATTACAAATCTATTTTACATGTATATGTTTAGTAGTTTTAGGTCTGGGAACTTATTTGTAATCAGACTCTCCAATTTGTACATAAGTAGAGTAGTTTGAAGGTTGGAAGGCAAGTAGAATTGTGCCTAATCCAGTCCAAGTACTAAGGGAGTAGCTGTGGATAGTGGTACAGAGAGCTTTTCTGTTTCAAGGAAATTAGAAAAGTTTTATAGAGTATAAGTATTTTAAACACTAAGAAAGTGATTTGAGAACTTGATATCAAGAATATTTGATATTATCTTGAGAAGTACAAGAGGTATTTGCTCAGAATGAAAATAGGATTTGGTATAGAGGTAGTACAAAGAGTATTACTTCAAATTTCGCATTTTCAGTAATTTTGAACTTGAATATTTTCTAAAGAGTCTAAACAACAAAATATTTTATCTATTTAATACTGAGAGATCACAAAGATATCCCACCAACTTGCAATTTTAAGGAGAGTTTGTGCAGAATTAGGAGTAGTATTTGGCTTAATCATAAAGTCAGAACCAAATATTCCATTTCACTAAAGTAAAACAAGAATTGTAAATATTAAGTCAACCTACTAGAGGTTGGTGTCACAAAGTCTAGAATAAAAGATAAGCTTCAATACAAAGATGGATTAAATAATATAGTTGATTTCAAACTGAGGAGATAGTTACAAAAGGCAAACTATTTATATAAATTATTCTCTAATAAGTAGAGAATGAAAGGGAATACAGCTCCACTGGTAGCTAAAATGTAAGAATCATATCATAGAGTAGAATGTATAAAGTATATGGAAACCTGGGGTAATAAATCAAGACTACCACAAGAATAATGGTAAGTCAGTGATATCAGATAGAGTTTTGAGTAGTCATCCTTGTCATATGTACAGAGTATACAGAAACCCAGGATAATGTACCAAGACTACCACAAGAATAATGGTGAATCAGTGATATCAGATAAAGTTCTGAGTAGTCATCTCTGTCATATCACAGAGTGGAATATATGGAGTATACAGAAACCCAGGGTAATATACTAAGACCACCACAAGAATGAAGGTGAGTCAGTGATATCAGATAGAGTCCTGAGTAGTTAACAGGAGTAACAGTATGCTATAAGCCAAGTAAACAATTACAAGTATACAAGATAATAGCAGAAGAAATATCAGAATGCATAGAGTATAAAACAATAGTGGAACAATAATCAATAGAGAAACTATATAGGACAGCTAAGAACAATAGCAGAGTAAGTCTAGGATTAGGCTGACATAATCATGACAGTATTGCTTACAATGATTTGCTGCTTCTTAAAACAGTGATATTCCCTGAAATACCTGCCCTCAAAACTTTACTTCTCTCTCAATTTCTACAAAACCTAGCACAGTTATTTGCATATATAATATCTTATATACATAAAAATATGAATTATTTTAATGAAGATTTGATAAAGATACTTAAGAAATAGTATGAAATCAGGTAAATTAGTAGTTTGAGAAGATTTAATTAACAGGGAGTTTTTTTTAGCCCTGGAGTATTTACAAAATATTAATGTATGTTTCCATTTGTTCAGACTATTTGTAACATACAACTGATATATGTATATTTCTGTGGTTGGTTCTGAAGTACCTTCATGGTAATCTATCAACCCATAATTTGTATACTTACTAAATTATTGTATACCTGTTTCTAATCTTGCCATATTTGTACATCTCATGAAAAATTTGTAGATTTCTTCTGATGCCAGTACTTAGGTATACAAATATTGCATTACTCTGGATCTTGAAATCAGGTTCATTTGAAAAGCCCCAGTTTGGAGTTTGATAAAAATTCTATACCTATTTACAAGATATTTTGCCTTCTTTGATATCTCACTTGATATCTTGCATTCATTATCATTCTCTATTGTACACTAAGAATAATTGACTTAAAACATATTTAATTAGGTTATTTTCTACTACATCTTATGTAAGTAACAGATAACTTGTAATGGTTGAAGTCATATACTAACTCATGACAAGGAAAGATGAGTAGAAAAGATATATAAACTATCTGGAATATACAAGCTTATGTCAGAGCAACACTTAGACAAGGCCACCTAACAATAAACAGAAGACTTATGGGTGAGAATCAATGACTAGGAGAAGTGAAAATCCTGAGAGATTGAAGCTAAGGAATGTCTACTGTACAGGAGAATTTATATACTACTAAGTACCTACTA